>VXAA01001622.1:62725-165701 GCA_013399115.1 Anseranas semipalmata
CAATGAACATGAATCTTTAAAGTGCAGTGGGTAAAATTTACCCTTAGAAGACAAGCAGATGGCTTGTACACCTATGAAACACAGGCTGTATTTTGGAGACGCAGCAGTACTGTGTAATTTTCGGCAGCCCTTGCCCATGAGTACGCATTACCCCTTCTCCCTTCCAGCCCCAAAGCCTCCAAATGGGACGTTCTGTTTGCGGGTACGCTTTGCTGGGAAGGGCATTTCCAGTCTCCCCTTCTGCATGTTGCCTCAGAGAGACTGAGGGATATTATTGTGGCTGAAATAGCGTACAGTGCTCCTTTGTTAGTTGGATGCCAAAATCCTGGACATGCAGCTGTTCCTGGCAGACCAGTGACTCGCAGCCCTGCCACAGCTGAGAGAATAAAATAAGTTTTTCATTTGATGAAAAATTCTTTCCTCGCTGCTAAGATCCTGATCATCACCCTTTGCTCAGGACCTGTATTTTAAAGCAGGGTTTGTTTATCTGGTTCCATATGTACTACAAATTAATCACTATTTATTGTAAAATTGGGTCAGCTTCTTAATACCTCTGAGGTCTAGGCTGTGATGGGTGCCAGTGAAATCATTGGTGATTTGGCAAGTGATTTCATTGAGAGCAAAACCAAATGTTTTTTTGATGTCTCATGCCATATTGTGTGGTCTCTGTTTTTTATTGTGGATTTTGCAGACCACAGTAAAAATTGAACAAAGGTGTGCATTTACTACTTACTGTGCATAAAAGAAGAGAAGGGAAGAAGAGAAGTAGTGATCACCACTAATAAAAAACCTGAGCATAAATACATGGTGACACCTTTTTAAAGGGTTTTCACAGACCATGTTGAAAATGTTATGCTTGCTAGCAGAGCAAAGTAATGGAGGCACACTCTACAGATGGAGCTTCTAATCAGATTAGCAATAGAGCAGTTTGAAAAGTGCTTTGGAATAAAAGGCATTATATAAATGCAGGCCATTATCACTATGGGGTATATTTTTCTCCTGATGTGTGTGCATAATTCCCTCTAGAGTTAATGGGAGATGCATGTATGCACTGAAGGGAGACTATACCTGGCAGCGTGCTTCTTTTCTGCTAAAATAACTAGGAAGATAAAATTTGTTAGAGGGCAGAAAATGGTAGATCAGCTGAATAAGGTATTCATTGAATACCAGTCAAACTGGTCTACTGAAAACTTTGCCACTGCCTTTCAAAATCTGAGCATTGTATCGCAAGGAGATAATGGGGTGACAGCAGTTAAAGTGATTCAACCAGAGGAAGAAATGATGTGATGTTGGTGTATGGCATGCCCGCTTGTAACTCAGGGCCCTAGTAGCTGTTGGTTGATTTGCTGAAGTTTTAAAATGCCCCCAATTAAAGGTGTCAGGAATACAAGTTTTGTAATAAACATCGTCTCTAAGGATGAAGTAAATATTATCCAAACCAAAAACGTGCTATCCTACGAATCCTAAATCTTCCTTCTAATATTTAGGCAAAACCCAGGTAACTGTCATCTTCCCGGTCTTCAATGTATTTTGGCATCTTGCATCGCCTGAATGATCTCAAGTTGTTACCAGCTAGTCAGTAAATGATCTAAGGAATGATCTAAGCCATCCTCAAAGTTAAAAAAAAAAAAAGCCAGCCTTTAGCAGAAAATACTTTGGGGGGGAACTTATGACATCTACTTAAATACCAGATATTCACTTCATTTATAATTTTTTTTTTACATGACTGGAAGCAACAACAGACTCAGTCCCCTCCCATGGTCATTCTTTCAGTGTAAATCTGTCCTCATGCATTAGGTTTTGAGTCGGGCTATAGCTCAGGCAGCTGAGTTACCAGTTCTGTCTGTACCTTCTCACCCCAGCAGCCATCTCCTTGTCATGAGCCTCATTAGAATTACACTCTACAGCAGGATTCTGCGACACAAAATCCTTCTCTGAGTCAGCACCTATGGCCAGTACAAGGCCCACAACAGCTGCAGTAATACCTCAGCGAGCCATTTAACCTCTTAGAATAGCTGCATGACTGCCATTTGCTTATACACCACACTAACTCTAAATAGAACATATTACTTCTATAAACCCTATTAGTAAAATGACTGGATTGTACTGAAACCAAAAAGTGTGTTGGCAAGAATGCTGGGCAGGTCTAATGCAAGAGGGTGGTGGGCTGAGAAACTGAACAGCTATAAGGTAAAAATGCAGATTTACAGTGACATTTGAAGTAACACACATTTGGTTTTTTTCATTAAGTGTTCTTCTGGCTAACTCGTTAGAGACCCCACTTCATCTACTATCCGTTTTTGTCAATGTAGAGCTTTAAAAAAAAAAAAAAAAGAACTTATTTAAAAAAAAGGCATGTATACAGATCCACCAACATGTGTTTACCATATACCATGCATGATTGCAACCACTCACAACAAGGTAAATGGGGGAAACTATTCCTCCACTGGAGTCAGTGAAGTCACACTAGACTAAATATGGTATTTAAAAAAAAAATCTGAATCAGGTCCATTGTTTACAGAATAACTTATTAGTATCTGTATGCTAGGGTTTTGTCAGGTGTTTCATTATAAATCCTCATTTTGGAAAGTTTAAAACTCCAGGGTAGCATTGTTTTAAATTGCAGGAGCATAGATTTTACATAACTATAATGCTTTTTTTTTTTTTTAATCCTATACCCCAACAATATTTTTATTCACTCAAATGAAATTTGGCATGCAAGCAACCCATAATAAAAAACAATTGCTTTTTTTTTTCCTTTTTTTTTTTTTTTTGAGAAATAAATATATATTTAATACAGAACAGTTATTTCATTTTTAAACTGTTTACATATGCTTGGCAAACTGAGCAGTCAGCGTACATACAAAAGCTGCCTTAGCAGGGAGCAAGCCCAGTACCTGAATATGGTCTACAACCTAAACAATAGTATGAATAATCACAAGACAGACTGGTTCCCTCCTCTGAATTTTAGCCCATGAAAACCCAATCTGCTCTGTTCAGAAGCCACAGAAACATTTCCAGTTGAGACTGACTGTGCAGGAGCCGTCTTGGCTCAGCCGCGTGGAGGCTCCATTTCGAGTCACCCACCAGAGCTGCCACCTGCAGACCACCGCGGCCCCGTTCCCATCTTGGCTGCAGAAATGTGCAAGATGCACGTTCAGCTCAGGCACGTCGAAGCGCTACATGGTAGGCTGCTCACTTGGGGAGGATAATGTGTGGCTACCAGCTGTCAGACCCCAAATTGCTCCCAGCCAAATTTGGTTTGGAGATTAATATTTAGGTGCCAGATAATTATGTTTAAACTTTTAGGGCTCCCTTTCCACAGCCATTGGACTCCAGTGATTCCTGTAGTTTTGTCGTGATTTTATCTGGTTTTGCTATTCTTGTCCGTTTAACATTCCTTTAGCATTCATTTGGTGAATACTCTACTCAAATACCTGTAAGAGGTTCCTTATGAATTTTTGTCTGATATCCTGAAACTCAAATTCTGGTTTAAAATAAACAAGTGAGTAGCTGCAATACTTTTCACTGGCTTTGCAGGTAATAGCATGGGATTGTTCATAGATGGTATCCTTCCAGGCCTCAGGATCCTGGACGCATAGCCTGTTTCCATGCATTGCATGCATTTTGGCGTGCCAAAAACATCCAGAGAAAAGTTGGCACATAAACCTTCAAGGGAAACTGTGCCATTGTGCAACTTTCCCCGTTTCATTAATCCCAACCAAATTGTTCCTCACCACTGTCAGCTTTATCTTGGATAAGAAACTGTCCTCCTAGAAGGTTGTGCGTGAAGGCCATGTGATGTGCTGCAATAACCACTGGCTCAGTTTGCTTTGTAAAGTTATTGCCTGTTTAAATTAGTTTAAATACAGAAAAAAGTTCAAATCGGTTGTCGACTTCAGGGAACTGACAAATGCAAGTACATTTTCTGAGTAACTGTTTGTTACACAGTAATGGCTTAACTTTAGAAATAAAACTTTCAGACCCAAACTCAGCCCTGTTAGCAATACAGATTTTGTCTAACATACATAATGAAACCAGCAAATTAGGTCCCATGGCCATAAACCTCACAGAGGGAAAGCAAACAGAGCATGAATCAAAAAGCTTTAGAAGGCAGTAAACTATTGGTAACATATTTGATACTTTGATTTTTTTGCCTTAATTTATAAGTTTGGCTATTAAAATCTGTGTGCATCTGGAAGAAAAAGCTGAATTCAAAACAAAATATGGAAGTGTAAGACTCCTAATTTAAAATAAAAGGTCCAGGTCAATATAAGTTGTGACAGAAACACAGTCATCAAAAGTTAGGTCAAATCTCGCTTTAACTCTTTGCCACTTTATCCTTCACTTGTGCAATTCGTCAGGGCAGTCCAGCACGTACAGCACTGACACCTCCCATGCTGTGTTTGGCCCTTTGCAATTTTGAAGCCTTCACTTTTAATTTCTTGACCCTGTCTGGTTTATACCTTAGCGTTTACTTTACTCAGCTGCAGGTTTTCATACTCCCTTTTGTTAAAAAAATAAAAATAAAAATAAATTAAAATCTTTAAAAATCTATGTTTTAAAATCCCCTGAATACCAGTTACTGACCTGATCATAGAGGTATAAGCTTTAAACACACACATTGACCTAATTAAGTTAAAACCTATTTAGGGAGTTTTAAAATATATTTTACTGCAACATGGTCTATAAGAACCTCATCATAGCCATTCATGTTTAGTTTGTTAAATACATGTTTACGCATTTTTAAGCAGCCATTGTATGACTCCATTACAATAAACCCCTGACAGATTTGGCTTGTAGAGTTTCTGATCTAATAGATCACTAGAGCTGAGAATTCTACATGCTTAATAACCTTTTATTCAGTGGATTTAAATCACCATGAAGCTTAATGCAGTAAAGAACAAGAGAAAAAATAAAATAAAATAAAATAAAATAAAATAAAATAAAATAAAATAAAATAAAATAATTAAAAATGTACAGATGTCATGGAGTTTGTATTTCAGCCTTGAGTTATTGAGTGCTTTCAGAAAGCAACTACCAAAAGTATCCAAGTGCCCATAATAGACTGAGCTCCTGCAAATGCTTTTTATTTATAGGTGAACAAAACAGATTGCACGGCCAGTTCGTTACAGTTTGGGTGGGGAGAAAGAGGGAACGGTGCCTTTTCAACTTAAAAACAACCAAAAGGCTTTTGTTTTTTTGACAATTTGTAAAAAATATTTGCTCTTAGGCTGAAACCTTACATGCCAAGTTTCAGCTTGGAACTCATTTTTACGACTGAATTATAAAGCCCCTGAAAACAGAGGTTTCAAGCAAGAATGCTGACACAGCCTTAAGTACAGTGGCAAGAAAGGAGAAAAAGGAGTGCTGTAATGCATATAACTTGTTTTTTCTCATTATTGCTTTAAAAGAAGCAGCTTGTTGCCTACCCCTAGGCATCAGACAATGTTTAAAGCATGTCTCATCATACAGTCTTACTACCAGGTGTGTGGAAAAGACCTCATACAGACCCTCTTCTGAAATGAAACCAGTAACTCACTCAGGTAGAGGACACTGAATTATTTCCTGATTTGTAATGGGATTTTTTAATCTGAGACATACAGGCTCACGTGGCTTGGAGGAAGTAGGAAGGCACATAGCTTATGTCTTAGCTGTTCTTTAAATCTTATTTTAGGCTAAGGTCTGCCAGTAAAACTGGAAAAAAGTAATGATGAGCTGCTTGTGCAGATTTAAAGTACGATGCAAATTGCTAGAAGATGATGTGTAAGAATCCATATTGTTTTTGGCTATATTTATATCCTGACTTTTAAGGTGGCTTATTAAGCAGTTTACAGTGAAAACAGCTTACAACATGTGTTGCTGTGAGTGCAAGACATTCCATGTTCTTTCATTAAGAAAAATACCTGATAAAGAAGAGTTTTTCAGAGAGCTGAACTAACTAAGGTACAAGCAGTTCAAACACAAAAATACTTGATAACTTTTTCAAAACTTCTCTAGAAGTTAACCAGTGAGGCAAAGCAAATTCAATGAACATAGAGACCATATGATGGCTACCTTCTTGTTGAACGCATCATTTAATATACAGTATACTGAGCCTTTACAATGCATAATGTTGTTTTTGTGTTGAAACTGTGTTACATAACTGGAGAAATCCCGGAGAGGGTGCAGAGGCCAATTTAAATTATGAGCTTTTTATAGCATTGGCAGCCACACTAAACAACAATTCAGAAAATGTGAGATGTTAAAGGGAAGGGAGGGACAGGGCTCCGCTGTTTTCAGTGCTGCTCAGGCTTGGGCTTTATTTCCACCTTAAAATCTTTACCTGGCCATGATCTGTTGTTCCATTACTGGAGGGCAAAAATGGGAGGAATTGTCTGGGCTAAATTGCAATTAGGCAGCCCTGAGAGAGGCTGGCACCAGTTAACTTGGGATATTGGAGTGAAAAGGCCCGTAATCAGCCTTCGGTCATGTAGAACAATGCATAAAATTAAATTGACATTAATGAATAATTGTGTAATGAAAATGGAAGAGGAGAGTTAATTGCATGTTACAGTGAGTGTAATGCCTAGATAACCTTGCATTTAATGCTATTCTTAGCCCTGCTGCCAAGACTTCTACAGAGCCTCTCTCTGCAGGAAGTCATTAAAGCTGTGAGTAGATAATGCAGGCTCAGTGAAACCTAAGTGGCAACAATATAACAAGAGTTTCTTTCAGACTTTAGTGTTTTCAGAAAAAAAAGGGCATGTTGAGGTAATTTGTACACATCGGAATGAAAACAGGAAACTCGGAGCAATCTATTTGTAGTTTGTCCAGTTCTACAGAATTCTCAACTATTGTTGAAACCAAAGTCAATTCATATAATCAAAGACAAGACTAACCATCAGTGCTTGCAACACAGTAAGCATCCAGCTGTCCACAGCTAAAACTTTGTTTTGTTAATCGCCTAGTACAGCAAAGGATACAAAACACTTGACCTTAGCCATAAGACAGCGGTGGGAGACATCTTCAGCACTATCCTATTGACACAGCTGGTTTGTGCTGATAAATAAGACTCCAGAAAAGTACGAGTAAAAACTTGCTCCATTTTCTCTATCTTTGAAGATCAAAGAGTGTCTGTTTATACGCATGCATATTTCCCAAAACTTTTAAACTGGTATTCTCTATAAAACAAACTTCCTTCTCCGTGTTTCTCTTTATAGGATTTTTTAAATACGATTTCAGAGTAAGGTTTTTGTTTGTTTGTTTCCAACCTTTTGAATGTCCTGGGAGAGTTTACTCCCAACAGAGACGCTTGTTTTTGCCTTAGGGACATTGGTTGCCATCATGATGTTGTATTGATTACAGTGGGATTGTCCTTCAACAGTATGACCCTGCTTATAACGGAGACCTGGCAGCCAGGAAGTTAAAAGGACTAGAAGAAAGCTTGCCTCGTGAAAAACAACCGAGGCCAGAACAAACAAGCAAAAATCCTGAAAAGAAGGCATTTTCAATGTATATAATTTTGTAGCTGCTTAAAATATATTTACATTTGCATTATTAAAAAATAAATCCTTTTCACAAAGTCAATGATTTATCATTGCTGACATTACCCTTGTGTTACGATTCTTTTTGTAGAGACAAGTGTGAGTACTTAGATCAGAAAACGATGTTTTGTTTGGAAAAGTCGTTATATTTGGAAGGCTGTTCTCTGTTTGTGAATGCTTGGCTATGTGTATTCTGTAGGTAGTTCATGTGTTATGAAGTGATATAAAGAGAAGCATCCTGTCATATTTTGAGTCTTGACTGAGATCTGACTAACTCATCATTTAAAGGAAATGCGTGGACATTCTGATTCAGTCTCCGTAGATATGGTATTGACCTGCAGTTATCTTGTGCATTCAGACTGCCTCCAAGGAAAACAAGGAGCAGAACGCTACTTGCTGCCTCTTGGGAAAGCAAAAAACTTGGTGTCTTCATTCCTGCAGTTCTCTCCTTGTATTCTTTCGAAATGGCACGGGGAGTTCATGTCACTGCTGAAGGCTGTATAAGCCCATCGTTGGCTGGGGTCCTGCCTCCATGGAAGTGAACGTGAGACGTGACAGAAACTGCAGTGAGGAATTTCATGGGCTGGTGGCTACATCTGAACCATGGCTGTAGACAGCCTCTTACAAAAGCTGAACTCGCAGTGGTGCTGTAGGCCTCACCTCTTCTAGTCAATTAGTTAACAGAATTTCTTAGAAGCCTGTGCCTGAGAGACGGGATGAACCACAAAGGCTTTTGTAAACTGTAAACTGTTAATAAATATCAGGTGGTGATGCGAGCTGTCTATGGAACAGAAAGGCAGCAACACATTTGCAAGTGAAATGTTTTCTTTCTGGTGCATGAGTGATCTGTGGACCTCACTGGAACAAGGTAGCGCAGAACAGGTTTCACAAAGGATTAAGGCATGACTACAGGGCAGTGAGAAGACGCACATTTAAAGCCTTTGAGATGACTGGAAGTTAACAGAAAGTTCCTCTTTCAGAAGGCCCTTCCACGGCTGCCTGCTCTCAGGCTTTTCAAAGCTTCTCTGGGGTGGCCCGCGCTGAGCGGGGCCGGTGGGCCAGGCAGAGCCCGCTGGCTGCAGCCCAGGCGCTCCTTTGTGCTGCTCCACGAGCAGGCTCCTGCCCTTCGCACACCTCAGAAATGCAGGTCTGCTGCTGCGTGGTGTGGATGTCCTATAAGAAAATGTCCATCACTGAGGCAGACCAGACGATTTGAACTATCATACTTTCTCAGCCATTTGTATTGCAGCAGTTGAATTTTCACCGTATTTGTGAAGCGGAGGTAGCCCTGCAGCAGCTCCTCCTGTCCCGCGTAGCCAGCACATTTGGCAAAGTGTTTGAACCGAAGTGTCTAAATGTGGACATGGATATAAGTGATCTGTTTATAATGCAAACAACTTTGAAAGCAATCCACTTACTGCTTCATGGTTGCAGTGGACTATTCAGATTTTCTGGGTATGCTCTAAGTCATGCAATGCCCTGTTGAGTGCATTTGCTGTACTGGAGTACAGGGATGCTTGGCATTACAAATATTTACGTAGCCTGAACAGCGTTGTTGAAGATAGCCACATACTACATAGGGATCCGTTAGTTATTAGGACAAACGCCTGTGGTAAATCAAAGCTTGTGTGAGTACTTATATTTTGCAAAAAAAAATGAGTGCAAAGTGTTGCCTTGGTGTGGATGTTAATGCTTTCACAGGAGAGTGCAACCAGGGATAGATGCAGACTGATGGAAAAGGGGGGATGCAGCCCTGTGACTGCAGTTGCATCAGGTGGTATGGACCCATGCACCAACATAGCCGGTGCTCTGTGGGGGCACAAGCCTTCACCCCTTTTTGTTCCCCCACCACATGCATGCTTCTGTGGAAGCTGGAACATCCTTTCTCTGGGACTGAAGCAATTAAGAATATAGTTCAGCCAAACCCTGTTTTAAACTTCAGTCAGGAATCAACTCCAAACTGTCCCTGGTACTGTATTGATACTTAGACTGTGAACTCACATATCTTCTTTCATTTTCTGCTTATATTTCACCTGTTGCTTTGTGTGATGCATTATATAAATGGTCTTTTTGTTAATTGCTCTGAAACATTTTCCCAACATGTGTCCCAAGCTCTGTTCTTCATCCTTCTTTCCCATGGAATGAACAAGCTAGCAGAACTGTATTAATTTCCTTCCTTAAGCTGGCTAGCATGTGTTTTAAGCTGTTCAAACAACTGAGCACAGAATTGTTACATCAAATTCTTTGAGACTGAAAGAGAGTGGAGAAACAGCTAAACTTTAGCCTTCTGCTACTCTTCCCCTTCCATGGTAACTGCTATAAAGAAAATGGAACAATGAAGTCACTTTTAATTCATTACCCTTTTTATCTCTTTAGGGGAGCATTAATTTTTTATTTTCATTTTCTGCATTGCTCTATCCCACATTCAAGGATTTTGTATAGTTCAGTAAGGTGGAGCTCTTTGCCTTAAAATATGTGGACCTTAGTCCATTTTTACTAATATTTGCTTTGTGCTAGTACCAGTACATTAGCCTCTGTGGATTTTGTTAATCCAGATTTACTTGTGTGAGAGTTGACTCTGACCCAGAATGTGCCTCATGCAGTGCATTTCAAGGGATGAGAATGTGTTTTCATGAATTTGAGCTGAAGCAGAAATAGATGTTGAAGCTATAAAGACAATATGTGAATCCTCTAATAAAGCCCATAATTACATTGACTAGAGTTCACTGAAATAAATGAACAATATTCAGCAGGAATCTAACATTTGGCAACTTTCTGGGTGGCATAAATCAGTATATTTAGCAGATGTTTTCAGTGTATTGTCTTCTTTGTATTTTGTATTTGTTTTATGGAATTGATCTGATGACTCACAGACATAGGATTTTGCTGCTCAGAATTAGAAGTTATAATGGTCTCGCCCTAATTCACACATTATTCTGACCAGATGACTTGCCCGTTTCCTCCTGTGGTGTTCAAGGCCTGTGGACTTTGCTGAAGGTCAAAACAAAGGAAAAGAGCAATCAAATGCAATTTGGGGAGTTGTGTTAGAATAGGTTATAAAATAGGGGGTGGGTGGGGAGATAGTGCTCCGAGGCATTGGAAGAGAGTTTTAAGAGCGTGGCAGCTTTTTTCCACTGACACATTGCTGTCAGGAGTGTAAGCTTTGCTGAAGAAGACTGACTTGTTCATTCCTGGGCTCATTACAATGAAGAAAATGAGGAGAAATCCACTTCTTTATATAACTCTGTTTGACAAGCATGTAAAGGGGATAAGGATCACTTGATCACAGTCAGTAAGCATCTACTATTGGGAAAGGAATTTTGAGGGAAAAGCTCTATAAGATGAGCAAGACAAAGTATAAGGAGATCCAAGTTGAATAAGTTCAAACTCACCAGAAGTTTTACCTTTTTAACAGTCAAGGTACCCAATGCTTGTGATGGGTTACCTATCACTAGAAAGCATTAATTAGTCGTAGTGGTAATTCTAAAAGATATGTGATAATTCTGGTAAAGAAGATCTCAGGAGGTGACCGTGGAGTCCGCTGCACACACTGCTGACAGCACAAGTAACACCATTTGAAATGCAAACAGCTATGGATGAAGAGATGCTGCAGGTTTACAAGTGTCCCCTATCCCAGTTCTGCTACTGATGCCACTGGAAAAAAAGAGCAGGTTCAGCATGAAAGGAAGCTTATATATTCTTATGAGGAATATTTGCTTTCCTAGTAAATCATACTGTACTTAGACATTGGCAGTAATTTTTATTACTTGTTCTCTACTTTGGTTGAATAATCCGGTCTATTTTGCATGGACATACATTTGGTGAAAAATATAAGAAATAAAGTAACTTTTGTCTGATGCCAAAAGAAAACTGAAGGAAAACAATTGTTAAACTGCTATTTCATTACAGTATTTATCTATTATCATAGAGTTGGAAGGAAATATAGCTTTTGTTTCAGTTTTTCATAGCTTTTACACAAACATGTTGATTTCCCAGAACTGACTGATCAATTAAATTAAGTTTCCTGATCTTACTCATTTGTAATAGCTCTATTATTCACTGTATCAAAAATCAAGAGGATGATAAGATAATCATTTTCTCTTGAAACTGTGCAGGTTTCTGAATTAATTTAAAAGATACTGAATCAAGAGACACGTTATGATTGAAGGGCTAAAGCTGAATCTTTATTATTCCAGCTTGCTAAATCCAGTTCAATGGGACAAATGAATTACAGCTATACCTGGAACCAGAAAGATCTACAACTCAGGCATAAGTGATTGGCCTCTCTTAACTTAAACACTAAACATACTTTCCTACACTGAAATCAAGATTCTTGCTAGATTAATAAACGATAGAAGTAAATAAAGAGGTAATATAGCTGAACAGTTGATTTAGTTAAGAATGCAAACCTTTCCATTAGGATAATTTTTTTTAACTGTATGAGAGTTAATAAACACTGTTTAAACAATGCTCACAATGGCAATTCCTTGTTTCTGCAGAATTCTGGATGTGCTTTAATCAGTTTTTAAATACTTTGCATGTCTTTTATGTGATATTTAAATTCACTATAAAAAAATTTAAGAATAGTATGTTGAGATAGTAGTCTTTGAGACCAGGTGTTATTTCATTTCAGCTTGTTAAAGCAAAACTTTGATATGTTTTCTCATAGCTTATCAGTGTAAGGAATATGTTATACATTGAACAAGGATGGTTATCTGTTAAGCTCTATGTGCATAATGATATAATCTTTATTCAATAATGGGAAAGGTTGGCTTTTCTGCTGTTGTACAGCTCCTACAAACTTACATCGCTGATTTACTAGAGATTTTAATTGCATTGTTACAGGTAGCTAGAGATTGTTATTATCTCTGAATCTGTAGCAATTATGTAGAATGCCATAGCAGCGGTAATTTAAGAATTCTTGTCATTCTCTGTCCAGCTTGGTCAAAACAAAGTGATGAGAGAAATAATGCTTCATACTGAGAAAGGCCTGTGACTGGGTTGAGTGGGCACATGCCATCTCAGATTTAACCACTATAGCATGCCGATACTCTTCTCTCCTGATCTTCTGTACCTGTTGAGATCATGTGGAATATCACAGAATATCACGTGATATTCCATATCTGAATACACCTTAAACCTGGCCAAATCTCTGTGTGTTATGTTTATGAGGTGGGAAACTAAAGAAGTTCTCAGATTTTCCTTTTCTGTGATGAAACGATGATGAGATACTGCAGAGTCAGCATCACTCCTCATTGCTCCTCATTGCTATGGGTAATCTGTTACCTGTCCCTGGAGATCTGGAAGATTCTTTCACATGGTTTAGATTGACTGAAGCGAACATGGCTTGCCTATTTTTGTTGAGATTGGGAGATGTAGTGAAATTTGTGTAAAGTACTAACATCAACAAAGGAAGGATTTATTTTGTTCAGCACTTTTCTCTATCTGCTATTGGTAGCTTGATCGGTAGCTACGAATTTGTAGTTATTTTTGCCTGGACAGTGATTGAGAAGAACAAAGGCAACTGCCGTAGAAAGGGCATCTCTGGCACTTGCTCATATGTGGCAGTGCAATTGCTCAGATTTTGCCAAGGACTCCACTCTCCCACAGCCTCTGAACATTATCAACCATGCTAGGAAAAAGCCCAGCTCCTATTTTAAAGCCTTCTTTTTCTCTGTTCTCACTTTTTTCTTATTTCCGTTTCTGTAACACATACATCATAAGTCATAGGTCAAAAGATTCTCTAAAGTATTTATTTAGGTGGTTGAAAAGACAAATGTGTAGTGGAATTTTCAAAGTCACTGAAGTTAAGTGCTTAAATCCCATTGATTGAAACAGAAGCAGAATCACAACTTGTTTAGGTACTTTGGAAAATCCTACCCAGCACATTTTAACACATTTGAAAGTCTGGCCTTCAGGGCCTATGCTTCCTGGAAACCAAGTAACAAAAAATATCCAATCAGCAAAACTTTTCCTCTAAACAAACTTAATGAGTCCTACTTCTATAACATCCTAACATTAATATTCACACACCATCACCCTCACTCAATTTTTTCTCTGCGAAGTAACCTGAAGTAGGTTACGTCACCTCGTGCTCCACATTTGGGCAACACGTTTGGGATCTGCCAGAGAGAGAGCAGTGTGTTTGAGAGTTAAGAAGGCCTTGCAGAGAAAGACTGCCCTCTCAGTATGTCTGCATCTAAACAAGGATGCTTTGTATGAAGCTTCATTGATCTGAGTCAATGTGTGAACTTGGAATGACAAGGTCCTAAGCAGCCAGCACCTCTAAAGGTTTAGACCGTTGTCATTTAAGGCCAATAGTTTAAGTTTCATTGCATGTATTCTTCTATTCTTCCTACTTATGAAATTGGAAATGAGATAAACCAATTCAAACATCTTATTATTAGTGTTTTCTTTCTCGAATGAACCAAAAAGAAGCTCAAATGGCCATACCCTGATTTTTTCAGCTTGTTCATATTCCTTTTACAAAATGTTATTACTCTGAAGGGAATTAAACAATTACAACTTTACAAAATCATTACTTTTTATTTAGTTATTTCATTTCTTGTGCATTGCTTCTTGCAAGCAAATTAAACAGATCTTTAGCTGACAGTTGGTAGGATGACATAGGGATAGTGAGAGTGTAATGAGAAAGGAGCTGCTGATTCAACTAAATGGGGAAAGCTAGGACTGCACCATTAAAAACAAAAACAACAACAGCAACAACAACAAAACAGCAATAACAAAAAAACAACCACACTCCAAAAGACATCTTCGAAAATTCTTGGAAAATTCTTAACAGTGTGAGCTGTTGCGATCCAAACTATAGACAGAGAAATTCCTCTACTGATTAAAACAGTTGTTTACAAATATTGTTGTGACCTGTAGTCTTAAAAAAATGGCATGTAAAATAGAACATCCCAGCAGAATAGTACTCTTGGGAAATCACCAACCATAAACTGAAGAAGTTGCCTTTTAGCCAGTGCTGAAAAGAATGCACTTTGTCTTATGATGACTCCAGGATAGACATTAGGTCTGTTCTCATAACTTTCATTCTCCACTTAAAAGTCCTTTTCATGTCCATGGCTCATTTCCACATTTCTGTGCACTGCTTTCAGAAGCAGCATGTAGCCCGCACCCTGACACAGACTGCAGCATTTGTTTCTCTCCACATTCAGAACCTTCTTGAAGGTGATCTTGTCCCAGATGACCCTTCAAACTGGAAAGCTGTCAACAAAAGAGACAAAACGGGCAGTAGAGAGCTGGACTTGAGCTACCCAGCAGCCTAAGGGAGAGGAGTGGATTAGCCATGTTTTCTTCAGCTTCGTGCACTGTCCGCAGTTCTTGGAGTCATCAGAAACCCTGATCTAGCCGATTAGATGATGGAGGTGAATTGTTAGGGAGAAGGCTCTCGAGAAGATTCCCCAAGAGGAGATAGTATTAGAAATTTTAAAGCTGTGCTTTCACTCATTAAGTACCTTTTATCTGAGCTTAGCTGAGAACATCAATAGAGTGCTTATGAGGAACACTGGCAGAATCATATATTACTTACACAGGGTGTATCTGTTTCCTGTCACATTTGTAGCTCATAAATACTTAAATCTATTGATATACCCCACAGAATATAGCTAGGGATTAATACAAGGACTATGCAACTACCATGGTGCCCAGTGGAATCTATAAAAACTTTATTTTAAGGAACATGTGTATCTTGTTGTCTTCATATAAATGACAAATGCTTCCTGTTTTTTTTTTTTTTCTGCCATCTCTGCTGTGCTTTAGCTGTGTCAATATTGAAATGTTTGCTTTACATAGAGATTATTATTCCAGTTTGGAATTTTTATGAGACCGGGGCCCAGGCCTGACCTTCTTACATGAATTCTGGCACTACCTTGCCGCAAACACTTCCTAATTGCTGATTGCAGCTTATCATTACAAGAAGACACTTATAACCAGGGAATTGAACCAGTATGTTTGAATCTGTTCTGGGTCAGATCCAGCTGTGATTGAAGCTGTTTTAGTTGAGATCTGATTCCAAGCC
Source organism: Anseranas semipalmata (assembly GCA_013399115.1). Classification (NCBI taxonomy): domain Eukaryota; kingdom Metazoa; phylum Chordata; class Aves; order Anseriformes; family Anseranatidae; genus Anseranas; species Anseranas semipalmata. The sequence goes on from VXAA01001622.1 coordinate 78,293, forward strand.
AGTAACAGTTTATTGTTCAGTTTACAGACCCTCAGCACCAGCCTTCAACAAGGGTAAGTGATAACCTCCATCTCCTCCCCATCCACGGATGTCACTTGTACTTCTGGACCTGTACTGGAATTTCTTAATACCTTAAATTTGGTATAGGGTACCATGCTGCTGGTGAGAAAGAAGTGATGCCAGAAGTACAGGTGGGGCCAGCACTAGCAGAGGAGTGGGAGAGATGGAAGGGCTAGCTTGCTGGCAGGTCAAGTCTCCTTTCTCTCCCTTGTAAAAACCCAACTGCATATGAGTAGTGCAGTAGCACACAAACCCATTACCTGCACATGGATATACCTCTGCCACCAGGTACAGCAGTGGCTTTGCAGGAGGCTGCATGTGTCTGTGTGGTGGGCGAGGCCCAGCTTATCCTTATGGTGTTTCAGCTTGTCTTAGTGTAGTGAGTAACTTTTGCCTCGCTGATGATGATGCTGGTTTTCACCCGAGATCACATGAGCATTGTCCTAACCCTGTGACTAATACAAACGGTTTATGGTTCTGCTTTCTGTTTGATGTTTAAAAAAAAAATGGCTGTAGAAAGAATCCTGGGATGTGCATGCCACTGAGTCTGACTTCAGTCCCTGGTAAAATGGACTACTTGTACATCTCAGGGAGGAAGGTCACTGAGCACATGGTTTTAAACATGATGTGTTGGGAAAGAGTCATCATGGCTTCTGCAGAGGGAAATCCTGACACACTGACCTACTCTGCACTGATTTTGGAAGAAGTTTCTTTTACAGTCTGAAATTTGATGAAAGGGTAGTTTTCAATGGGTAAGGCATAACCAGGGCTTTTCAGGATAGGGAAGAGCTGGCAGCGTCATCTCCCAGGGGCTGGTGCTGGGATAGGTTCTGTTCAACATTGTCGTTAGTGACCTGGAAAAGGGAGGAAACAGTTAGATCGCCAAGCTTGCCGTTCATACTGTTCTCTCTTGGGTTGCCAGATGTTGTGCTAATGGTGAGGATGTCCAGAATGGCATCACAAAACTGAATAAATTGTTGAAAAGCTGGCAAAAGAGCTTCCATGTAGATAAATGTAAACGTAGAAAAATAATCTCAACTGCCTATGCAAAGCTGAGCTCAGAACTGACAGGTACAACACAGGAGAGAGATTTTGGAGTCATCATTGACAGTCTTCCGAAGTCATCAACTCCATGAACAGTGAGAGTCAAAAAATCTTGCAAAATGTTGGGCATCAGCAGGAGTGTTGGTACAAGCCAGAGGGTATTGTTTTATCATTGTGTAAAACTGCACTGCACCCATGCCTTGGTGTATAATTCTGGTCTCCACGTCTCGAAGAGGACATAGTCAAGTTGGAGAGCTGTCTTATAAGGAGAGACTAACAAGTCTGTTAGTACAAGTTCAGTTTGGAGAGGAGAAGGGTGAGGGGGGAATGATCACGGTGGGAGGGAAATGATCAAAGTTTGCAAAATCATGAAAGCAGAGAATGAACTGAACTGCTGCTCTCCAAATCCCACAATATTATGTTTGTCCTAGAAAACAAACAAACAAACAAATGAAAAAAAAAAAAAGCAATGAAACGCAGGTAAAAGAATTGATTCAGAAAATCTCCACAATGTGTTTTTGAGCTGCTGCTTAAGCAGACTTCTGAATATGGATGACAGTTGGACCGCTGCTATCTTCTTCCTAAAGTCAGAGGTGCCGTACTATCTTTCCTGTTACTTCTGTTGGAGTGTGCTCTCATTTATGCCATGAGAACATAGATACTAGCAGAAAAAAGATTTTTTTGACTTTTCTGTAAGGATATGGCGTTCAGCTGTTGAACACAATTTACTGTATAGGCTGTTAGGGAAGTCCCCTGTTCTCCTGCATAAATATGCCAACTCTCTAACTACCTCTTCTTCACAGGCTCCACAAACCAAACACAGGGTGTCTTCTGGCTAATGAAATCTTATTTGTGGCTGCCAGCAGCAGAAAGGTCATTTCACCTTTTTTTTTTATTATGTGTACTATTGGGTTTTTACACTGAGGTTTTGCTTCCTCATGGAGTTCTTCTGGAGGCTCGACCATGGAATGGTTTGATAGCATCAGCTATGTGGCAAATCTGCACCTTCTCCACTTGGAAGTACATCTAATTATTTCTCTCTGCGAGGGTATTTCCAGGTCCGTTGTGGGGCAAAAATGATCAAGTATTATCTCTTTTGGTTGCTTCCATGGGAGCAGTAGGAAAACAAGGAAGGATGCACATCATCTTCCCTGGCATAATTTTAAACGACGTAGAGAGGTCTGGAATGGGCAGAGACCTGTGAGCTCTTACTGTGAGTTGGACAAGTGTCCTTCATGGCTGATCAGGCATCAGATGGAAGGTTTCGAATTCCTTATTAACATTTGTTACTAGTAAATGCTTCTTCCACGGAAGGCAGAATGCTTACCACCTGTGCTCATGGTGGCATCATTAACTGGTACACAAGTAGCTGTGTCTCACATGTCCTTATGCAGTATTTTCATATTTTGCCATGGAGCTTTGTGGTATTGACATTCTCTTTAACCCCAAGAGCTTTTGGTCACAATAGTAACTCCTTCCACTTTTTGTCCCTTCTGTGCTTAGCTAAGAGATGTCTTGGTGGTGCTCAACTGCCCAGGATAATCCTACACACTGTCACCTCCAAGTTGGGTTCCTGCATTGTACTCCATGAAGAGCTGTGCAAAAGCCCGAGGTCTGCCAGTGAGGTGGTGCAGGCCAGTGTGAATGCATTCCACTTGCACAGCTCTGGCTTCGTATCTGGGTCTGGATGTGATTCAAGCTCTTAGATTTAAATAGAAAGTCGTGTCTATTTTGGGGCCTACTTACTCAGCTTAGCAATAGCCCTTGTACCCAGACCCTGTCCTACTGTCAGTGTAGGTGCTGTCCCTGATAGCTCTCAAAGTGCATTTTGGGTCACCGGAGGGCAGTTAAAAGCAATATTTGATAGGTTTCGTTATGTCATGCCACTGGCTGCTGCTGCTATAGGTACACTAAGAAGCAGGTAAAACAAAATATCACAAGTCACCCAACGTTATCTGGGTCTTATACCATATAGAGTTGTTCTACTATAGGAATCGATACCAAATACATCTTTTCAAGTGCAATTTATGCAGGTTTTGTTGCAGAATGTGTAAGAAATGGTCACTGAAAACATTCCATTTAGCATATATCTCTCTAAAAGCAGAAATGTTTTGGTGAAAAGGACAGTTACAGTAAGTTTCTCAAGTGATCCAGTTGGCTGGGAACCAGAAGACAGCACCATTCCTTGCTGCTTGACTGCCCTATGGTGTGACCTGGGCCATGTGGCTTCGCTTCTCTGAGTATAGTTTCTCCATCTGTAAAATGAGAGCACTGCAGAGCAATTAAAATCTGTGGGTGAAGGGACTCATGTAGGAGTTGCATGTTTTGTGCTACATTTAAGGTAATACAGGCAATTGTACTGTAAGCCAACCTGTGTGTCTAGAAATGATCTCTCTGTCATTCACACCTACTTCACCTCTCAAAAAGGTATCAAATATTCTATTAACATCATTTAATGATCATCTACACAGGCAAAGATCTGTGTTGCATAATTCTTTCTTTGTCAGAATATAGGTCATCTAGCCAATGAAATTGCTAAGACTATAGAAAAAAGAGCAATTTTATCCTCTCAGGGTTTTTTCTTTTCTTAAAAAACAGCTGGGCTGTTGGGAAGATCTCAGTGTCTGTAATTCTATCCAATAGCCAGAAGCTGGTCTACAGAAAGATATTGCTTTTTGCATACCTCTTGCACATAACACCACTCAGTCTGCCTTAATCATCTCCTCAAGCTAAAAGATTTAAAGACAGTCTCTCTTCTTAAGAAGAATGTATGTCAGAATGCCGCAACTTACTCGTCTGCCTTGGTGGTGGGTTGGAAGGTCTGAGTTCCAGCTGACGCCGGAGACACCTGCGTGTGCTGTTTTACATCAACAAAGGAAAAGAATTGCGGCTTTTGATACCTGTTGTCCTTGGTGCTGGTGCTGGGCATGGTGGTCTGTCACTAACAACTGAAAAGAAAGATTTCATGCTTCGTTCTCTAAAATGTTTATTTGTGGGCTAGGTTTCCTGCATGTTAAAGGAAATTAGATCATGGCTCAAGATTTCTTTTTTAATGTTTACTTTTACCTTAACACCTGTGGGACACAGTGCAAGCTGTTTGTGGAGCAGAAAACACAATTCCCAGCCAGCTCTCCAGGACTTTCAATCAAGCCTTCCTATTTGTCAGTGATGGTGAAAAGTTTAATACTGAATTTTGTTACGGTAGTTTGCAAAAGTGGCTGTCCTAGAGAAAACTTATGTCCTGCATTTTTCAAGTTTTTCAGCTTTATTCTGACAAGTATAAGCATTTTATTTACAGCACTCTCCTAATATATAGCACAATAGTTGCTTTAAGAGTTTTGGAGCTTGTGCATTAGTCTGTTTAACACAAAGTTCTGGAGACAGGTTATAATAAGTTAAATTATGATGCTTTAGCAGTTATGGGCCATACTGAATCTTCTTTGTACCAGTGTGTAGAGGCCAGAGAAAATCGCCATTACTGTAACTAATGACACACAAAAATTTTTTCTCCGTAATTCTGTTACAGAGACAACCCACCAGATAGGGAATAGAGAACAAAAGGGTGGTTTATAATTTTGTTTCATTTTAAATTACTGATAAAAATATATTAAGTTCAGTTACATGATAGGAAAAATGATTCCTATTAATTTCAGTGTGACTCTCGCTAATCTGTACCAGAGAGGCTGCCTCGGCAGACAGCCACGTGGCTTTCCACAGGTTCCTCATCCTGCAGTTAATCTATTGAGAGTCCCTGCCTGGTGAGAGTTTCTGAATGAGGTCTTGCAACCCCCCACCTTGATTTTCGGAGAAAGCAAACACATAAAATCAGATCAGGTTTCATCTTTTTGGGGTGAATATATAGTACCAGATAGCTTCAAAATTTATGATCACTGTTTTTCACATCCCTTTTGTGTCCGAGTGTCTTGGTCTAACCACACCACATTTAAATCAAGACTGAGTAAAATGGGGTAATAGAAGGGATGTGACAGATGTGCTCCTCTGAGAGCCAGGTATTGATCTGCATTGGTCAGGTTGCTCCACACAACGTAAAGCAGAGGAAAGGGTTCTCCATCTCACACCAGCGGCCCATAGACTTCAGGAGCACTTTGGACATTCACAGATAGCCTCTGCCCTGGGGTCAAAGTTGGCTTTCCTCAGTGAAATCTGTTGTATGGAAGGAGAGAGAAGAAAAGATGACGAAACTGATGCTACAACTCTACCATGCGCATAAGGTGACAAAAAGAGAAGAGCAGCACCTGGAATCCATCCTCTGATGTGCACAGAAAAATAACGTATTTTGTAAATGTTGAGATTTCTAGGTACCTTGCAGGAAAGGAAAATGCAATTATAAAATGGAATCATTTTTGAAATGGAACCCCAGAGGATATACCTTGGAACATATCCATTTAAGTAAAGAGGGGCGTGCCAGCTGAGCATGCTGCCCCACACTGAAGCCATACCTAGGCAGCAGGCGCTGATGCCATACACAGGTCATTGACTGTGCCTTCTTTCTTAGCAGAGTTGCATTCTGATGGACTGCTAGGGAAAGCAATTTCCAGTTCTGTGTGATCTCTATTTGAGCATGGTCTGTCCTCAGAAACAGTGGAAGGTTTATGGAAATTACAGTGGATGCAACCGAATAGTTACTGCATACACAATAAAGCAGTGATTGCAGGTACCAAGGAAAATTAGGCTCTCTATAACTCATGTCACTCTTTGCAAGAGTAGATAATTCCAACTGTTGTCCTTGACCAAAACTACTGCTGAGCATTTGTCCAGCTGGCTGCTGCCTTAAACCCCAGTGCTGGCTCCGTTCCAACAGTCAAGTGATTTCCATAAGCATATCATTTATAAAGTGCTTTGGAATCCTTCAGGATGAAAGATGCTATGTAAATGTCATGCACTGTATTGCATTCAAAACATTAATAACATTTTTTTCTGTTACTTCATCTATCAGATAAACTAATTGGGGACAGAGAGCATGTTATGCATTTTTGGGCCACGGCAGTTTTTAAAAAAGTGAATGTATTGTTGTCAGAGCTGAGCTCTCCTTGATGCTGCTGATCAGGTGCTAAAGCAGAGAGTGCTTCCCCTCCCATTCATGCATCAGGTCGAGACTGCTGCTCTGGCCTCATGTACAAGGCAAGGCAGACGCTAGCTCCATCCCCTCGGAATCTGTGGTTTAGGGACAGGTTTGTTCCTCCAGCCATCAGCTGCAAGTCTTTGCAGGGGCACAATCCTGCTTCAAGGGAGCAGCACACATCCTTTGCAGCATGTCCCATCCTTCTGCCCCCAGCAGCCTGTGTTGCCTGTTAGACTCCTGCAGGGACAGGACCCCTGAGCAGCTGCCCCTTGCCAGCACTGAGCTTGTCCTTCCGGAAACTTGGCCCTGAAGTTGCAGGCAAAGTTACTGCAAACCTCCCCAAAGTGAGGGGTGAAGGATTCTGGGGAAGAAAATCTTTCCAGGAGTACAGCCTTAGTTACACTAATGCAGACTTCACTGGGTTTCTTCTAAGATCTACAGCATTTCTTAATATTTTAGTTGCCCCTAGGGTACTATGAGAGCCACCTTTCTGTTTTTGTTGTTGTTGTTTTTCTTTTCTTTCTTTGGCTCAACAGAAGTGGATAGACACACCTGAAAAATAAAAGTGTGGTCATGAAGTTATCCAGACGAGAGGAATGGTTTCTGTGCATTTTGTTGTCTGGGGTTTATTTGAACCTCAAGAAAAGGCTGACTGGGGCTTTAAGTTTGGGGTGGAAGCAGTGGTCAGCGTTAACTCCGCAGTCTGCCTCCCTCCCCGCTGTGGTATCGCTCTGCAGAACATCAAACATTGGAGGGCAATGGTGACCTGTGTTGTTTTAATCTCAGACTAAACGGTTCTTTTGTTTTGTTTTAAAAATGAGCCCTTAACTTCTGTAAGCTCCATTCTTCTACAGAGCTTTGCAGAAATAAAATGCATCAGGAAGGAGGAGGCATAATATGACAAAAGTAGTGGTTTTATTGAAAGAGAGCTTTGTGGTATTTTGCTTTTGAAATGTGTTTAACACAGAGTTTAAGGATTGGCAATTTGTTTAAAGAAATGGGTAAAATATTTAAAACCACCACTTTATTTAAACTATTGTGCCTCCTTCAGTAAACATTCAGTACATGACTGAACCCTGTATGAACTTGTGCTTGTTGCTGGTTAAATAGATTCTGAGCTTAAATGAAAAGGGGCTGCTATTGAGAACAGGACAAAAAAGTTGCATGTGCATTTTTTTTTTATTTGCCCACACACAAGCTCTTACCCCCCAAAATACTGCGTTCACAGGATCTTTTATTAAAACACCGTTTTGTTTTTTTTTCCTAGGCCTCAAAGTACTAAACTGAAAGCAAGCTGTTAACAGAAATGAGTAATTATTGAAGCTCTAACAGGCAGCTTTCATTGAAGTTGATTACAGCAGCCATATAATCACTTTTACGGATGCTGTAATCACAGTAGCAGGGAATGCTTGACTTGGTTCTTATTGTTTTCACTCGGGGTGGAGGTAGGGGGCCTGCAAGAAACCCGTTTTACCACCTCAGTACAATTTCTGCTGTAAAGAAAATCTACACAGCACTGAATGAAGCACAGAATCATTTATTCTTTCTTTATTAGCATTTTCTCCTCCCTCACATGAGAGTCTGTTGGAGTCAGGAAATTGCTGTTATTCAATATGCAAGCCAGAGGTTGTAATGACCATTTGGGAGGGTATGACCAACAATTACAGCCCTTAATGAATAGGAGTAATCTAGTTGAGACTAAACACTAGTAGCAACTCTGGTGCTGTCTCTGGTTAAATTAAAAGAACAGCAATGCAAAGGAAGTTAACAAGAATTAATTAGTTAGATCGAACTGAAAACCTACTCATTAGTGATGTTATAGGCAAAGTAAAAGCCTATCTTCAGTGCAATTAGGTAGACAAATGAATTGTACAACTGACTGATTCACACCTGCTAACAGCTAAGGGCTATAGCTGATGTGTATGGGATCCACTTTTTACAGTTCATGCTTACTTGCATAGTTTAATGGATCTTGCATTCCTGAATCAGGCTTCATTCCTTCAGATTTCATTTGTGTATTTGATCCAAACATTAAAGCATTGCTTACAGACTCTGACGTGATGTGGCTGTCTATAAAGGCTTTTTAGAAGGGTCTGCGTAATTGTAACCTCCGCTTAAACTACACTACCATGCTACCACGCAGAAAGGGTCTCAGTTTGCAGATCTGCCCTGATAATTTTTTTAAACTATTTAAGGATTTATGTACTTCAAAAGCTTTTGATTGTGTTGAAAGTGGTCAGATCTGCAGAGTAAGATCATGTAATCGGCAAAAAACCTAATGCCAGAATTCAGGGTTTTGACACTTAAGTGAAAAAAAGAAATGGGAAGAAAAGGAAGAACGCAAAATCCTCAGGGCTGTGGAGTAGCCATGCAGGTCTCACTGTCATCAGAGGATGCTGTATTTACAGAAAAGTCTTGGGGATTTGTGTAAAAAACAACCATAATCGCAATGATCGGAATAGCAAAGGATTTTTTTTTCGTCTCCTCATCCTGCATTTCCTTTTCCTGCTCATGACATTAGTCTGGTGCTTAGGCAATGCCTATGAGTAGACTGCAGAGCGGAGCCGCCTGCAGGATCTGGCATACCCTTCCGTGTTCTTGCTGCCAAGTGGGTTGGGATTTAGAGGATGCAGTGGTTAATTTGCACACTGTTTTTCAGGGGGCAAACTGAGAAGCCATGCAGTGTACTCTGATCCCTCTTTATGCTGGTATATTCTTCTTTCCAGGGTCTTATCTTGGGATTTTCTACTTTGTTAATATTTCACAAGGACCTGCAGGTCTCTAATGCTATATGAGGCCGCAACAATTTCCAATTCAACTCTGTACTAGGAAGAAACTCGTTTACTTCATTGCCGTGCACTTCTGTTGTAGGCTTACTCTTTTGGCCCTGTTTTGACCCAGAGTTTTGGTCTAAGATGCTTTTATTTGTGAGCAAGATGGTTCTAAAGCAAAGCAGACACAGTGGGAAGTGCATCTGAACCTCACTTGTTTTGAACAGAGCCTCTTCTTTTTAATATGTCACCGTTTATTTTATTTTATTTATTTTTTTAACTGTCTATCTTAAGGAGAAAATTCCCATAAAGCGAGAGTTTGCACTGTAGAATAAATAGCTCTTCTGGCTTGGCCAGTTTCAGGCTCTTGTTTTCATTTTAAAGGGGGAAGTTTGAATATAAAGTACTTGATTTAAAGATTTTTTATTAGATCTTAAAAAATGACATTTCTTATTTACACATAAGAAACTGACTCCCTAAAAAGCTGCCTGGATATGTATATCTACCAGTCAGATATACACATAAAATGGATTTTTTTGGACTGAAAATCCAAGTAAATGTACCTATTACAACAGAAAGACCCCTTTGAGTCCTCTAAAAGCTTTTTTTGTGTATGGCTTCAATGTATGTTTATGGGTTTTTTAAGCAAATGGAGCCAAATCCAGATTTAGTATAATTCTTTTTATATTTATGTATTTGTAACCCTAGCCTTCACCCAAAATTAGGGATAGGTGGTCTTACTGATAAAGGTCACTGTTGCTATTTCCATACCAGGAGCAAAAGCAACCTCCACTAGAAGGCGGCATCAGGAGGTGTCTGTGGTGACGCGAACATTTCCCCAGTCTTCTGGCTCCAGTCTCCAGCTCACAGAGGGCCCAGGGCTTGGTGCAGGGCTGGGGCTCTGGGAAAATCTCACCTTCCTTAGCTTTTCCAGGCTTCGGCCTCCCCAGGGAGGGCTCAGCGCATTACGGTGGTGAGGAGCTGCAGGAAACCTGGGTCTCCCTTGAGCGCCATCCCTCCCTGCTCCTCCTCGTGGGTGCAGCCAAGCCGAGCGAGGGTTTCGAGCAAAACCTCTCTGAAGTTGCACGAGAGCATTTGAACCCAGTATGTTTCTTATGCTGGGACACGGCTGTAGTCGTTTGAAAGTGCCCAAGTAGATTTTTATCAGGGTTTGTTTTTAATAAAGTTATTTCCTTGCTGACAGGCAGGCTTTAACCTTCTGGAAAGAGGGGTTTGTAATAGAAATGTTGACACAACCTCCCTCTAGGGGTGCAATTGCATTGCTGCAATAATAGTGTGTGGGCAATACAGTAATAGGGCACTGACCCATAACTGACAAGAAGCAAGGCTCCAACTGCATTATAAAGGTCATTCTCTTATTTGTGAAAATGAAGTGTTATTTTTTTGCTCTACTCCCCGAGTTTTCTGTTCTCTCCTCCCTCTCCAATCTCCACCCCAAACCCAAACACTTTATATTTTTAATTCACTGGAGTGTTGAAATTTTTAAGGCTATTTAAAAAAAACATAAGTACAGAGATTAACCCTGGCTCTTACACCAGCTAATCTGTGATCAGTGCAGGACACAAAGAAAGCAAGAAGGAAAGCCTTTTTGCAGTTTCTAGGGGAATGCCGAAGTTCATCAGGGCAGTCCCAAGGTAGCTCTGAACTGCTGCAAGCCAGACACCAAAACAAAATGGCTCTGAATCTTTTCTGTGTCCATCTCATCTCTGATGACATCTTTAATAGCACAGGGTAGGCCTGAAGCTCTGAAAACCATGATTGTAGGAACTAAAAAACATTTGAACTCTGTATACACAGTGTCTCCCAAGAAGTGTGACCTTCTGTGATTCTATCGTCCTGTAACTTTGTTCTTTTCAAATATTTAGGAAGGAGCACTACACACAGCAGAGACCAATTGAAGGGGCTACGTGCTGCAGTCTGCCTGCATGGCACCATCAAGGTGCCTTCTTGTAGCTGAGAACAGTAACCACAATAGTTGATGTCATGAGACTGATTAAAACTAACTGCCCTGCCTGTGAGGTAGAACATTAATTGAAAATGTGCAATTTGTACAATAGGCAGTAGTTAATTATCTGCTTCTTTGAACTGCTTGGTGTTTGGGATGGCTCTGCCTATGGGGACCAGAGACATGAAACAAAGACACAGGCAGTTTGAATGGGTAGTTCGTATCATTTAAATGAGTAGGAGCTGTTTAAAAAAAAATGTCTTTTTAATTCTTAATGCAATTTTAGGTCTAGTTTATAGTAATACTAGTTGAGGTGCAATTGTCCTACATAGCGATTGTTGTCACTAGGTTACACAAGATGGCCACCTTAATTTATGCTAAGCATCAGGATTAAAACCTGTTACTTGCTCTGTAAACAAATTCTTATCAAGTGAGCTATGGAAAAATCATTTTCACTTAGTCGCGGTATAGGCATTTAGAGTCAAAGATAAGCATTTCTGATTTAACCCAGTAGAGAGCAGTGGTGTGTATACACACCAGACGCATTATGATAGCATTAACTTTTAATACTGAGAACCTTGGTTACTTCATTTGGGGAGCTTGAGGGTTTTTTTATATTCCACTGTTTCATTTAGAGTATAACAAACACGTACACACTGATGCATACAGATTTAGTAAAATGCTTTATTTATTGGAATTCATAACCCAGTTCTTCTCTATTTTCATCTGTCAATGATAACCACATGATTGCTGCTGAGTAAAATGTAAAATATCCGATAAACTTTGTCATCATTAGATTCCAACGATAAAAGCACAAATATTTGACTTACACATTTATTTACTTCCTAATTCTATGGTAATTTTTATGTATATCTCTCTGACTGTATCTGCCTACACAATGAGTAAAGTGTTCATCCATTGTTATCGTTGTTAGGATCGGCACACAGTTAATCAATCACAGAAAATTGTTCCATATCGTATGCAAAAGATTATTAATGCCTTATTGTGTAAAAGCTTACCTAAGCTGATGTTCTCAAAACAGAAACATTTAATCACATTTGTCATATTTTGTGTTTTTTTGCTGAATATACAAGACTGTGTAACACTAATTAAAACAGTGTGCAACAAAGAACACGCTGGAAATATACTGATGAAGAAGACAGATGTACAGAGTGACTTCAGGGGAAATGATCTAAAAAGTGATTTTTCAGTAAAGGAGGAAAGATCAGTCCAAAGTGGAACCTGTGTATCTGAAGTCCTTGAACTATCTTGGTAGTTTGAGGTCTGTGTTGGACCCAAAACAGGAACTACTAATATACATCCAAAATCTCCTGAGAGATTTCACATGAAACAGCTGGTCTAAGGTGCTCAAATAGGATAGTGATGAGTAATGTGTGAGCGTGTGGGAAACGTGATGAGTCTCATGAAATTTCTGTTGTGAAGGAAATCTTGAAATGGCAACTTCTAAGCGCTGTTGAACCTGCGTCTGAGCTCTGCTTCTGGTTCACCCTCAAACCCAGCCTTATGGGGCTGGTGCTCCGTCAGTCCTGCTGCTCGGCCGCACAAGCGGGGCACGGTGGTCACCTCCCACAGCCGGCAGTGCCTTCATAAGAAAGGCCACGCCGCTCGCTGCCTCTGTTGCCTTGCTCCTTGGTGTTTAAGACCCTGGGCCGCGTGGTGCTCAGTCCTAACCCCAGCCAAGCGGAGTTTGTGTTGCCTGTTGGGGAAGGACAATCAGAAAAAAAACAGAGGTGACTTTTCCAGCACCTTTGGCTGAGTTGCGTGCAAAGTTTTGAGGGTTTGTTGGATCTTTGGGTGTTTCTGTATTTATTTGAATCTGCAGCAGGCCTGGTCGCAGCTCCCTGCGGTGCCTGTTTCTATTCGGGGAGTGTACATGAAGCGTCCATTTGCGGAGCAGCAGGAGGCTGGGCCGGCTGGGGAGCGGCCTGCTGGCACCCTGCTGGCATGGCCGGCCCCGTGCCACGCCTGGGCCGCGGCTAGGGGCGGCCAAACGGCACCAGCGCTGGGCAGTGATGTCCTGCCGCTCACCCTGCCTCTGTGCAGCCACACAGAGCTGAGCCGGCTGCTGGCCCCGGCCCCACAGTGGTGCCAGGGCATCAGCGGGCAGCGGCTGCTGGCGGGGACGGGAGAGATGGAGGGAGGCAGTGGTGAGGTCAGTCACCGAACCCTCCTTCCTCGCTCAGGTGGCATGATGGGCCTCAACCAGAGCAGAGCTCTTCTGCCCCGGCGCTGCCGGCCAGCAGCTCGAATCGCTTAGCCTCTTGTGTGGGAGCCAGTGACGGGTCTGGCAGCAGGGAGCTCGGCACGGCCACGTAGGAAGCTGCCTTCAGGCGCCCGGCATTGCCTTCGCTGCAGCTGCTGTCGGAGCTCGCCTCCTTTCCCCCGCACCTCCTCTCCCCACAGCATATTGGAAACCTGGTAGCTAATTAGCAGGCTACAGCCCTTGGACAGAAGAAATTGAATCACTGACTCCCCGTTTCCGCAACCATTTGAGGCCATTACAGCAGTACTTGTTCCCATCCTCTGCTGCTGCTCAGGTGCTGGTGCGCTTGTCAGGGCGAGGGCGAGGGCACTGCCTGAAAGCCTCCCAGCAAGAGGGGTGGTTGTTGCTAGTGCAGAGTCACGGCTGCACTGGGACGGTGCTGGAAGGAGAAGCAGCAGCCGGCAGGGGAGTGCTGGCCTAACAGCTCACAGAGCGTGGCGTTGGTAGGCTGCTCTGTTCAAATGAAGCGTGCTCTAGGATCACCAAACACAAAGTTACATACCTACAAATCAGTAATGCCAGCTGTGTGTACGGAAGGGGGAACTATGCTCAGGAAAACACCAACTCAGGAAGATTTTAGGCACTTATCCTGACCCCCAGGTGGCAAAAATGGCTAAAGCAGTCCTGACTGTATAAACAGGGGAGTAATGAGTAACAGAGAGGAGATTTTACCTTTATGCTCATTGTTGTGAGGCTGTGCCAGGAATCTGTGTTCAGCTCTGGTGTTCCTATTTTAATAAGGATGTTAAGTGCAAAAGTAACACTACAAGTTAATTAAAGGCTGGACAAAATGTTTTACAGTGAGCGGGCCTTCAAGAAATCATTATATCAGAAAGATGATTGAGAGATAACAGTATAGTGTATGTTCCAGGGAAGAAAAACATTTGCAGGTATTACACCGCATAAGCTAGTAGAGAAAGGCAGAACAAGGACTAGTGGCTTCCCAGATGAAGCTTGGCAGTCAAATTACAAATAAGGCCCATGCTTTTAATGATTAAACAGATTAACCACTGGAAGAGGCTACAACAGGAAGGAGTAGACTCTGTAACCCTTGATTTCTTCACACCAGGACCAGATACGTTTCTGAAATATGTGCTTTGCCAAATCCAGGTTACACTGGCTATACACGGGAGTAGCTGGATGGAACATAAAGGCAAGAGAGAGTACAGGGTCATGGTTTTCTTGAACATGTGAAGGAGCAGTGGGAACTCTCAAGAAAACTTACATTCAAATAGATGTTGTGAAAAGGTTTAGATTGATCTTGCCCCTCCTTGCGGACTGTTTTATAACAGTCCACTCAAAGACACTGATGCCTTTAAGCCAGATTTGAAGTTGAGTTTAAAGCCTGTAGCTAGATAGCTGTAGCTAACTACGTCCTAAGCAGATGACACACAGATAACTGGAGGATTTTGCATTAGATTATTATGAACTTTTTACCTCATATCACCATATCTCTGAAGACTGTGTACACTCCTTGGGCCTTTCCCAGATTTGGATGGTTCAATGTATTGATAATAGCCTCCACTTCTTCTTTCATTTGCAGAAAACATCCAGCACCAGGACAGCCATTCAAATGCAGTTAGCATTCTCACATGCTCACCTTCATCTGGGGGTCTGACATCTGCCCCTTTTGTTTACCTGTTGAAAATTTCCCAAGCAGTTTATGGAAAGCAGTGTGACACAGTGGAAGAGTGCTAAAAAGTGTTGATAAAAGTTCTTGTGAGTTTTACTGGTCTTAACTACGTGAAATTATGGCAGCTAGCAGCTCTGAAGTATTAAAAGGTTGGTTGCCTGTAAGGTTCCTGGTTAAAGGAGCTTTAATTTCCACACTGACATTTTATTTCTTTGCAACTGGGACTTGCAATTTTATCCATATGAAAATAGGAAAATCTTACAGATAATATGGGTGATTGTGTGTGGAAACAAAACCTGCTGTGAAGTGACTACCCTGCAATATGAAGTTCCTGTTCTTTCTTTTGTCAGTAGTTAATACTATTATTAAAATGTTACATCAAAATTAGAATAAACATTGTCTGGGAAAAGGCATGTAACTTCAGCGTGAGAGTGGTATTCTTTCTGTTTTTGTTATGAGCATTTGACTTTGCAAGTAATTTTCTAATTTTTTTTTTACCCCTTGGAATTGTCTGTGGGAGGTTTAGTTTGTTTTTTCTTCTCTTCTCTTCTGTTCCAAGTTGACATTTTTGCAGCTCTACTCTGGTGTTGTATATTAGCTCCACTTCTCACTGTTCCAATATATTTTCCTTGGGATAGACATGCATATTTAATAACCAGGAGAAGGATTCTTTCTAGATGCCATAGAATTGGATTATCATCCCATTAGGCATGAGGCCTCATGTAACCAGGGACACTTAACTTTTGACCTTTGTGAGAAAGATCATTTAATTTAACCACTCATTGTATACAGCTGAACCAGGTGAATCTGGGAAATTCTCAACTCAGTTTTATGTTTGTTTAACAAATCAGGAAGGGCTTTTAGCTGGAACAGCTGTGATTTTCATCTCTTTTGATACTATCCTAATACATCCTCAAATCTCTGCCTAAGATTTATGTCCCGTATATGGGAAGAATTGCAAGGAGATAGACAGATAGATTAGATAGATCATACTCAACTATATGATAGGCCTAGATGTTTATCAAAGCTCTGTAATGACTATATAAACCTAGATGATAACACAGATTTAGCTATGGCTCAATACTTAAATTTAAAATGAAAATGTCATCTGAAACCCAAATGAAAGAACACATTTAACAGTACAGAGCAGGCTGGGGGTATATGTGGGTGGTATGTGACCATTGCAAACCTCTGTATCAGTACTGCAAACGTACAGTGCGCAGCCAGAGCCCACTAAGCCTGTGTAAGTATAAGGAGCACAGATAGACACAGACCACTCATCCAAGCATGGGAATGGCCTTTGGACTTCCTGAAATATGTCCGTGATTGCCCAGTAAAGCCTACAAGTTAGCTAACAAATTGCAAAACTTTGTTAACAGCAGTTATTTGAATCATTACTCAAAAGCAGCTAGGGATGTGGCTGGGTTCATTGGCAAGATCCACATTTCCTTTGGGGTATGGGGAAGAAAGGGGAAGAGACAAAGTGACAAGAATATTTATTTCTACCATCTTGGCATGTTTGCTTCCAGGCTTACTGGAAGTACAAGAGTTGGTTTTCTCAATGTCTTAAGCACAAGCACTTGTCTTTATACTGTTATTGTTATTATTATTATACTGTTGTGGACAGCAATGTAGTCCAAAATCCCATATATTAATATAAAAACCTGTGTATATCTTTGTGGAATCAGGTACATTTCTTTGGAGTTTCCTTCAACTATTTAAAATGTATTAAATGCATCATGTATGTCAATGTAAAACATCACATCCCTGAATTATTTACATCTATTTCCTAATGAGGAAATTGGGCTTTCTTTTCTGACTACCGGCAGTAGTTTTCTGGTAGCGTGCTGTTTCATCCAACAAGGCATCTAGATACATTTTCTCTGTGATACCTAGTTTAGTTCACAGCTTCACTTGTATACATGCATCTGAACATTTAGTAAATGACAAATGCTATTCACATGGCTTATTGTATTATTTTGGCTCTTACAAAATGAGAGGAAGCCACATGTACCCGATAATTATTTGTCGATTCTGCTTCCATCTGAGAAACTGTTAAAAATGTCCTACAAGATTTTCCAAGGGAGAGCTTCCTTATTCATGGATATGCTCTTTTTCAGTAATGAACTTCACTTCACTGTAAAGCCCAGATACTTATACCTCAAAGTACTTGATTTCAAAGCTGGATCAAGCAGCAAAAGGGTCTAAAAAGGAAGCCCATCCATCTTTTTAGAATGCCTTTAGAAAACATTTTAGTTATAATATTTCAAAATTTTTCAGTGTGAATAATCATTACGTGAATTATTTTATCTCTTTTAATCCTATTTTTCCTTCACTTCATGGATACTTCCATTGTTACACATTTTCATTCTGTCTTTTGAAAACCTAGCAACAAATGGGTAAAGATTTTACCATTCATCCAGCCTATAGCCTCCAGTCCAAGGCATTATTAAATGTTGTTCAAATGTTTTCAGGTGTGGTGAATTGGACTGAAATTAATCCCTAGAAAATAATTTGTCTAATGGACTAAAAGCTGGTGGCAAAGTATTATTATTTTTCTCTGGTATGTGAATTTTGTTTGATTGATTTCCTAAATATTGAAAACCCAAATCCAGAGATTTGGGGAATCATTTTACTTATTTATAACAAATGAAATTGAGTTTCAGTCTTCTATAACAATATCTCTCATAGTGCTCCAGGATATACTATCTTAGTATGTAAGCCCATAAAAATATTGAACATTTAACTGCTTTACTTTCTCTTATTTCAAACGCAAACTAAACTTTATAGCCTTGATGCTACGTTTATCTAACTTTTGGCAAACACATGTCTCTGCACAATTGTAGCATGTGTTGGTAGAGAAATATAAATCTAGCTTACAAGGGGCATATGGTAGTCTGCATGTGTACACATCATCTTTCTTCTGTTCACACCAGGACCACCATGGCCTTACCAAAAAGAAGCATGCTATATAGAAACCTGCCCTGTGTAATGGCAAAGTCCAGCATGTAAGCAAATGCAACAAGCTGCCTCAGTTTAGTAGCAGAAGATGTATTCAAAAACTAAGCTGTGATTTTTTTTTTTTTTCCCCAGAATCACTCTCTGTAATGTTTGTATCAGGTTCAAGAATTACAAATGCAGCATAAACACAAAACAACAACCATAGACTACTAGGAGCTGCCAGCATTATTTATTCAAAATCAATGGCCTTCCAGCCTTAGATGACCCAGCATTATCACACTCTGAAATTAGGAGCATTGCATTTGTAATTTGACTGTGCTGGATCTGAGTTTTCACAACATGTAGTTTACACAATAATAATACTTACAGATCTTTCATTTTTCTACAGAAATTAATTGCCTGTACCACAATGATTTATAGTCAGAGTGAACATGATTATTAATTTTCCTGATGATTGTACCAGTGGGCGGCAACAAATCTACTTCTGATAGGGCTGGCTTTGAAATGCTGTGAAAACTAAAATGTCCATAAGGTAATAACAACTAATTTTTACCTTAATCAACTTACACTTTAAAAGAATTTAATGTGGGACACTTGCGCCTTGTGGGGAAACTTGTTTGAAACATACTATAAGGTGCTGAGTTATTTATGAGAATAATTATACATTTGTTACTTGAGTTTGTACTGGGAAATCAGGCTCTGAAATTAGACCAAAATACAATTAAAAATGAAGTCAGTGTTGTGGATGTTAAAAACTCCAGCACTGAGGTAAATAGTATTTAACAGAGAAAAGAAACAGCAGTTTTCAGGAAATCTTTAAAGGAGAAAAGAACAGTGCATATTAGAGAATATTAAAGCTTGACAAACAGAGCTCATATTTTCAGGCTTGTTTCTGTTTAGTGGTGCCTTTGGGCTAGAGTGGGATCGTCCCAGTGTTTCTCTAAGCTCCGTGATGTCGGGGAGAAAGAGCGTGCACACAGCCGTCCCTCCGGACTGACACCTTTCCGCGTGGCATGGGCCGCCTGCCCTGGCCAGGGCCTCGGCCAGGCCGCTCGCCTGTCCCCCGGCCCAGCTGCCAGGCCTGCGTGCCACCAGGCCACAGCCGTCTCTGCCTCCCCCATGCTGGAGAGATGTGGCCAGTCCTGGCCCCCTCCAAGGAGACTTTCTGGACGGTCGTAAAGGACCCACCTTATAGGAAAGGGGAAGGTGGGCAGCTCTGCATGGAGCCGCCCGGGCCTGCTGAGCAGTCGTGCACCAAACACCAGTTCTAATGGGCAGGTATGATTCCTCGCTGGGCGGCGGGATGCAGCCTGGTCTGGAGGGCAGGATGGGGGCCTGGGGCTGCTGGTTCCAGCCCTGACTTGCTGTTGGACTGAAAGTCACTTCATGTTCTGGGCCCCAGCGTTCTCACCTGCAGCGCGGTACTTCCTTGGTGCAGCACTCTGAGGCGTAGTGATGAAAACTGCTGCCTAAGAGACAGGTGGGGACAGTATTATCCCTGATGGAAAACAGGGGTGTGAATTTTGGTTCTAGATCTTACACACATTGGGCATGTGGTCTGTTTTTCTCTTTCAGTTTTGAACAAATAAGCTGTGCAAAACACCATCCAGCCTGTAGGGTTTTGCAAGTCCTTGCAACTGGACTATTATTTGCACAGTATTTGTGAGGTGTTTGAAAATGTATCTGTTATTCCTCTCATGTGATGCAGGAGTACGGAGAACAGAGGTTAGCTGTGCTTCGCTTCTCTCTGGGAGAGCTTGAAGAAGAATCACAGAGCATATATGACACAGTGTGATCAAATGCCAGAAATATTTTGTTCTTTTTTTCTTCCCGTGATTAGTGGCATTATGCAGTTATGCAAATAATCTGTTATTTATATCTAGACACATTATGCAGTTATGCAAATATTCCATAAATAATTAATATTTCCCACAGTTATTTGGGGGGAAATATTCCCCTAAAGCATGTAACATCAGCTGCTTAATATGCTGAGTGTATTGTACACACTTCTAGTTGTGTCGTACCTCTGGTACCTAACTCCATGAGGCTCCAGATTCTAGTGTATGGGCCACTAGCAGGCTTCAGATTCCAGTGAGGCTGTGGCAGGTCATGCAGAGAAGGCTGTTGTCATGTAGTTGGTTTAGCTCCTCTTTCCACCTGCTTTGTTTTGGTGTAAGCAATGGCAAAAGGCACTGCAATCCTGGTGCTTGCTGCAGAGCACCATGGAGGTGGTGAGCTCAAGGAGAATTATTCACAGTAACCACTTTTAAACATCTCACTCAGGGCACAGCACCTGAGAGCTAAACTGCCTGTGAAGAGGAGAGACCTGGGTGCCTTCAGAGTGCCCATGTTACAGGCCAAAACCTAGAAGGGTGGAAAACATCCAGTATCTTTTTCTCCTGGACTCGGATGTAGGCAGGCCTAGCTGGAGTGGGTGGCAGGAAACTACTGAATCATCTTCTAGTCACATAATGATGTTATGGGGACATAAAGAGAAGGTTTTGAGGGTTATAGTAGTGGGAAAGTAGTTGGAAGCAGAAAAAGATATGAGCTGAGCAAGCAAGGAGTTGACTGTACTCTGTCCTATCAGCTTCTAGTATGGACCATTCAGATGATGCAGTATTTGCTTGATTTTAACCAAACTGGAATGCTGCTGTTAAAGCCCAGAGAAACTATCTGTCTATTTCCTGCAAGCGAAAAAAAAAAAAAAAAAAAACAAAAAGTCCTTACTTACTCCTGATAACTTTGTTTGCTTTTGTACTTTTAAATCAAATTTGAAAATGGTTATGCAATTGCAGAAACTCCCACTACTTCTTCCAAATCCAATTCTTCCTTTTAAGAAATGGAGTATATAAGGAAATAATGGAGAGAAAGCAAGTATAGAAGTAGGAAAAGTACAAAAAATAAAAATGAATTAGCAATGAGATAAATAAAGAAAAGAGAAAACCACACAAAGGAAAACAAATGACAGATAGAAAAAAGTCTGTAAAAATAAGAAGAGGGGGAATAAGAGAAGCAAAACAAAAGAAAGAGCCCAGAAGAAAAGCAGAGGAAAGAGTCATGACTGGTTGAGGAGAATCATGGAAGTGAAGGATGGAAAAAGCATGATCAGGGAAATAAATGAACATGAACCAGTGCTTTGAAACAAGGGAATAACTGTGACTGGAAAACACCTGAAGAAAGGAAAACAATGCCAAAATATCTGGGGAGAAAGAAGTGAATGAAAAAGAGAGAAGAAAACACAGTGAGATATGCATTTTATGAAGTGTATCACTGTATTAAGATTTAGTGTAATTTTGGGTGTTCATAAATGTGCCACATTTTCATGTACATGAGTGTTGCCCAAAGTCCTGTATTTCCAGTATCACTCTTTGGCTGTATTGCCTTTAGAAACAGGACTGATTTCTTGGCTTAGTTAAAGTCAATGAGAGTTTTACCATTTATGGTAAATTTATGCATCCATCCAGCAGCCCAATTCCTCTTGTCCCTCCTCCTTCACCCGCTCCTTCATATTTCAGTACTGTACTAGACGAATAGGCACCATAGAGTAGGACTCGTGCAGCTCTCACATAAAATCCAACTTCCCAGTGTTCACAAAAGGTTATCTGTTCAGGCTCTGCATATCTCCTGCTATCTAATGCAGAGTGAATGCTGTGTTTACATTTCTCATATATTTTCCAATCTGCATAAGTCGCAGTACAGATTAATAGCCCTACAAAAGTTTGACCTTCCATTCATTTTGTTAAGCTTTCTGTCTGAGGGGACACTTTGTATTTAATGGAGCCAAAATTCTTTTCCCATCATATCCCAGTGAGAAAAGTGTAATCTGCATGCAACCCACTTTAGCAGCTGGCTTTCCCTATATTTCATCTATAGAAATAAGGGCAAAGATGGTATGAACCCCTGAGCTTGGCCCAAACTCCTCATAAAGTTCACTGGGATGCATGCATTTGGGCCAAAGTTTGAGCAAATTTTGTCTGATTTATGTTTCGGGGGGAAAACCAGATGAAATTCAGTGGTTATGATAAATACAAATTAAAACAGACAAATTGTCTGACTTAGCTTTGATTTTTGGGATAGATTCAAAACCCAAAGTATTGCCATGGATGTATGAAGGGGAATGAAGCCTGTGTGAACAATACAAAGCAGCATTCATTGTGCTTTAATTGCACCCCATCCAAACCGCAGCTCTGTCACCAGCCGTGAAGGAGGAGAAGGTAGAGCGTGGCTTTATGCCCTGCTCTCTCTGAATTGCACTTTCAAGCCGGTGTCACACTGGCGGGGCACCACCGGTGAGTGCACTGCGTAAGTAGGGGCCGCCAGCACCAGGCACGCCGGTCGGGGCTGCACAGCCCCTCAGCACCCGTCCTCTGGGGGAGATGGCAGCGGAGGCGGTGGGCAGCGGCTGCAGCAGCCTGGCTTCACACCCTGCATCAGAGGTGTCTATGGACAGCTGAGCGGCTTCCATCGCCTCGGCACCAGGACTGCTGGGAGGGGACAGAGAGCACCAGGCACACAGTTCTTGCAGTGCAGGATGCTCACAGCCCAGCCTGAAGGAATCCAGTCATTTTTTAATTTTAGCATTAGTATTTCTTGCCATGTAAACAATAGTCGGCGTCTTGAGGAGAAGAGAGTGTGAGAAGAAGCAAATCATTGTGTGGGGGTGATGGAAAGTTGGAGAACATTGAGTTTAGTGGTGACTGCTAAGCACAGCTGCAGGCACTGAAAACAACATGTTCTCTCCTAGTTAGGCTTGTAAAATAAAAGGGAGTGGTCTATAAACACCACTGTGGCAAAAGTCCTAATTTCTGTATAGCCAAACAAGTCTCTAACATGCATCAAAGTCCCTGGGACATTTAAAGCAGAATTGTGTCTTGCTCTGAAAAGCCCAGGACTAATTAGGAGGGACAGAAAGACCTTCCAGATGTTCTGGCAAGACGGTGTCTGCCCTTTCCAGGGAACACGGAAGGAGAGCTTGGTCCTCAAGGTCTGTCTGTGGCCAGGAAGAAAGCCTCACCTCTCCTAAAGGAGATCAGCTCTTGGCTGCTGGCT
This sequence comes from Anseranas semipalmata, assembly GCA_013399115.1. NCBI lineage: Eukaryota > Metazoa > Chordata > Aves > Anseriformes > Anseranatidae > Anseranas > Anseranas semipalmata. The sequence goes on from VXAA01001622.1 coordinate 101,147, forward strand.
GGGTTAGAGGTTGCCACCATTTTGGTCCTATTCTTAGGGCCAAACTCATCTGGGCTGAAAGTGGAGGGGATTTCTCTGAAGCCCACAGAACTATACCATTTGGCTCTACCAAGTGAACCAGGTGTACTTCTCTAAGCTGTGCTTATTAGTTCTTTGTTATGGCAGGGGATGAATTTTCCAACAACTGAAGTTTGTCAGTTTGGTTATGTTCATTTGTGGTTTGAATTTTGTTTGGTTTGGCTTTGTGTACTTTGATGGGAAGAATTAATGTAATGCTATTGAATTTCATAATTGCTTAAAATACAAAGATCATACAGAATATGTAGTGATTTAGCATCATAGGAGAAAGAAAAATTGTGCTGGGGAAGAGCTGAATTTATCTGGAAGTTCTCTTCTACGTTTTGTGCTCATTTTCCTTTCTCTTGTACTCTTTGTTAGAGATCTGATTTCTAGAACAGCAGAGATTTCCTTGAAATGAAAATGTTTAAAGGAATCCACTAACCATTGTCCTTGTTAGTTGGAAATGAATGCTTATTGATCAGAAATATTGATCTAGCACTTTAGATTAAAACAATACTTTTGGTAGTGCAGTCAAAAGAGTTTAAAGACTAAAGTAAAAATGTAACTTGCACTGGCTACCAAGTGATCGATCGTAACTGATACCACTGCCTTGGAACATAAGTTTACTGTGACATCTCTTATCTGCACTGAGGAGTTTGCCCTCATTGCTTTGTGCATTATGTATAAATGATTGATGTCAGCTTTAACATTTTTTAGAAACAACTTTCATAGTCTCCTGTGCCTTTGCAGTGCTGAAAGTTATTTATATTTAAAAAATTTCTCAGCAAGCGTGTAATAATTAAGAATAAAAACAGGCTTCAATAACTCCAGCTTCCTTCTGCTACTACATGTGTATAGCTTTGCCCAGAGATAAACAGCCTGTGGTAACTCTTAAGTGGATATAATAGGCCAAATTTTCTCCTCGGTTCCACCTTTACGGGCTCATTCACTTCAGCAAAGGTGGGTAGGTGTGACCAGTCACTGAACATGCCTCATACCCCTTCTACCAGAGCAAATAGTTGTAAGTGGGAAAAAAGGTCAGAACCATTATAAACAAACTCTGAAATATGATGAAGATTGGACACAACACTTCCACTATTACTGTTACAGAAAAAGGAAAAGGAAAAAAAACATTATCTGGATAACATAAGGAGCCTGGGAGCCTGTTGCCCATCAGAATTTATTGGGGACTTGATGCAAAAGTAGACAAATGAGGTTGTTAAGTGACCCCTTAACTGGAGGCCATAAGAGTTTGTGCAGCCGTGTGTCATGCCTGCCTCTAAAAAGCAATGTGAAATGCTCTAAACTAAAAATTCCTTGTGCCTGGCTTTCAGAGCAGCAGTCCTATGGCTGTTAAGAGAAAATATGTGCCTGCTGGGACTGATAATAGCTGATCATCATCACCTATCCCATTGCAATGCTTCTCAGTACATTTTATTTTTTCAGCAAACAGAGAATGTATATTTTGCTTTTGCATGGGGTTAGATTACAAGAAATACTATGCTTACATAATAGTGTTGCAGTTCTTTTACTGCTAGCATATATGTCCGCTAACACACATTCAATGACAAACATCTGTGTCTCTATATAGAAAAATACAAATATTGAATGAATTAATTCACTTGTTTTCCTTATAAGCTAAATGTATCATTCAATACAAGTACGTCTTGCTAAGGCCAGTAATAGAGACAGAGACGCTCAGTGATTATCTTTAGACATGAAAAATGATGAGGGAAGTGTTTTCAGCACACAATGTGAACCTGAATATTGTCTCTGGAATGAAAGTGGGTTTGTATGTGAGCCCTGAGGCCCAGGGAGCCCCAGGGCCAAATTAACGTAAAAATGGGACCTTGTGTTCATCTTCAGAATCCTAAACCAACATGTTTCTTCCCTGCCTCTGCTCTTAAGCAGAAGTCATTCTCATGTACCGGTCTGTTATTTCATGAACTTTGCAATGGACAAGGGAAGGCCCACAGAGGGTAGAGTAGCTATTCCCAAATTACTTTCCAAACTCAAACTAAATTTAAGCTCTCCCATGTTTCATGTCAGGGGAAGTGACTTTGGATTTCCACATTGTAAACAGAAGAAAGAATTAACCCGCTGGGTCTGATTCTTCACACCAGGCATTCCCCGATAAAGTTATATCATCAGAATATTGGTTTAAAAGCATGGAGAAGCAGGCTCTCCAGATCTTGCAGTATTTGCAAAGAAGTAAGACCTGACTTACCAGTAAATATCTATCCATGGTTTTCATTCTGGTTAAGAGCGATCTTTCCAAACATTCAGGCAGGACTGCTGATTCATATATTTCCCTGTGTTCTGATTTTCTTTTTAAGCCACCATTCCAGGCATTAATGTGTTAATTGTCAGGGTTGTATAAATTTTAGTAAAGCCATATTATTTTTGCATGGCAACTATTAAAAATATTTTCCTCTTAATTTCACAAGGGATGCTGAGACTTTCAGAGTTTTTCCCTCTTGCAGAAGGGAATAATTTAGATTTTCTTCCATCCCTGTCAGAAGTTGAACAGACGAACAAAACAGATTCTTCAGAGACAATTTTACACAGAGTTACATCCATCCAATTCAATTATAAATTAAATTGACTAACGAACCATAGCTCATTATGGGAATCAATTACTCAGAACTGTCTTTGGACCAAAAATGTGGAAAATAAAAAATAATGGTCATACTTCAATATACCAGATTGTCAGTGTTTGAAAGCTCTGTTTTTCTCTAGCTTGGCATACACCATCGCCAAAAAGAAATGATAATCATTTGTTTTACTGCTTGTAGAGATGTTCCCATTTTATGAAGACTAGTTAATTCTTGAGTTTGATCTCTTTGGGACCACCACCTCGGGCTTTTTTGAGATGACAGGCCAACCCTGGAGTAATGTCATCACATGGGGATCTTTCAGATCAACTTATGCAAATGTGTTATTAAAGGAAGCCACATTTTAGCCTCTGGTGCAACCCAAACAATAGTAGTGGAAAATGCTATGAGGTAGTATTGGAGGCATTTCTTAATAAAATCATTCTGGTGACATAGTAGTAGTTGGCACACCCCTCTGGAGTGTTTTTAGCTGAAATGGACAGTAAAAGTAAATGTAATAAAGATAGAGAAACAAACCCTGTGAGTTTAAGACTGGTGTGAAATGATGATGAAAGATTATCTGAAGCCCCTAAATAAAGCCCTCAGTACAGAGGAACTGAGGGGAACAGCATGGCTGTTCAGTATAGCTGGAGGTAAGGTCTGGATACGGTACGTGGGCAGTGCAGAGGGCAGTGCAGGCAGCCGCACGGGTGGGTCGCTGCACTGGCACATGAGGACAGTTCTGGCACCCGTCTGCAGCGTCAGCGGGAGAGCAGAGCTGCTCGGAGGCTTCGCCTGCTCTCCTTCGTCCATAGCTTCCCTTCGGCTGGTACGTGGAGATAAGCAAAGCGAGTGAATGCATTTCAGTTCACGTGTCAACCCCCAGTCCCTGAAATCTCTAGCAGCTTAGCATTTTCCCGATATAACTCAATATATGATTCAGCAGAATTAAAACAAAGTTTTTCACTGGTGTTTAGCTGTTACAGGACTACACAAATGAGTTAATCCTAATCTGTGCAAAGTACACTTCGTTGCTCGGTAGTTTCCAAACCACCTCTCCCTGGCTCTGCGCTCTGTGGAGCCCCCCGGCACCTTCACTCGCCCTCCCCTTGTGCCGGTGGGACGGGGGCTGCCCCTCGCTGGGGCTGGCCGTGCTCTTGCAGAAGTGGCCTTTGTGCACGGGCACAGGTCTGATGCAGCGAAGGTGTCCCACCTTACCCTCATTTTGCTTCCAACTGAACGGCTCGAAAGGAGGCTTAGCTGGGAAGCACGACAGGCAGGTTAGCAGCTGGTGCCTTCCTGCCCACCGCTGCTGCTTGCAATCCATCACGACTTTAAAAGCATATTTCTAATATGCATCAAATGTTGAATATTAATGAGTGGCAGAAATCTTTTGCATTAGGGACGTGCTTAGTAGAATACCAGCGCTATCAGATGGCCAAGACTTTTCCCCCCAGTAATTCCTGTTCCCCGTCACTCCCTTACTGCGCTGATAGGCAGAGAGTTTTCAGCTGCGAGGTTGAAATGAGACCGGCATTGGAGCCCGGCGGTTCTTGGCAAACCCTTCTGCCGCTTTAATTTCAACCAATTAGCAGAGCCAACCTCCCTTAGTGGATGGAGAAGCCTGTTGAAAGGCATCGCATTCAAGGGCTGGCCGTGCAGGCCCTCCGTTAGGAGTGTCCGGCCAGGGGCTGCCCTCAGCTGTCGCCGCGGCGACGTTGGGCCCGGCCCACCTGTTGCGGCAGCGCGGCTGGGCATGGCGGCCTGCGAGGCCTTGCGGCGGTCCCGGGGAACCAGCGCTAATTAGAATTAGTTGTCCCGCTGCAGTCCGGCTTCTGACACAAATTGCATTCTGCAGCTTTTTGTTCCACTCGAGTTCACAGACAAAATAGCCCGTGCCGTGTTTGAAATGAAGCAAGGCAATATGAAAGGGTTTTATGTAATTGGTTAATATACTTTAACATTCTAACTAACATCTTCGGTGTTGGTTTCTTGAAAAGAAACATGTTTGCTTTCTTCTTCTTTTGCTTAATAATTATTTATGATCGCACCATGGGTAATTTTAATACGAGCTTGTTCAGGTGTCATTAAATCATTGTCGGGCTTGACTGCATGTGTAAGGAAACAAGTGACCTTTAAAGATGATAGTTTGAAGCAGAAGCCGTGGTAATGGGGAGCTGCAGAAGTGCACACGGCAGTGGCAAGAAGAAAGAGACCTTTCACACTTATCGGGAGAATAACTTTATTGAATCATAAGACCAATAAAGAGAAATTGTTTTTAAAAAAGCAGAAAGGGCAAGTGAGGGAGGTGAAGCAAATGTGTTACAGTCTATTGATGAAAATAGGGAGAAAGACTGACAGCAAAAGTTGGGATTTTTCCGTCATAAGCCACTGGTGGAAACGAGCGATCCCACACTCCGCAGTGGCTGGCCGGGTTGCAGCAGCACAGCCACCCGGCGGCGGCACCGCAGCAATGGTAACAGGCCTCCCGCCAAGCGCAGGGGCTGCCCCTGACCAGAACTGGGACTGGGGTGGAGGGGCCGACCGACCCTCCTCGTGGGAGTCATGAAAAGCCACAGGACCTGCCCCAGAGAGGCGTGTGTCCTGAGCAGCCCCACAACACTCGGGTGTCTCTGGATGGTCGCTTGGCCGCTCGCTGCCGCTGTCCCCAGGGTGGCAGGACACACGGGTCAGGCTGCAGGCAGCCTGCGGGCTCCCAGCACGAGAGCAGGGCACGGAGGGCGGTAAATGGCGTGCCTGCCATGAATATGTGTTTCTGGAGAAATGTGGCTGCCTGGAACGAGTGCGCGCTGTCCCGACACACCTGCGGCTCAAGAGGAAGGTGGGCGAGTACGAGGTTTGTAAGTCTTGCTGATGGCAGAGCCCTGGCAAGAGATTTTCACTCATGCCAAAAAAAAAATGTTATCTTGATACCGGTGGTGCTTAGGTTTCAAGAGTGTAATCAAGGTCTAGAATGTTCTCTTTGGTGTCCAAGAGAAAAGGAAAGAGTAGAGGAGAAACGCCAATGCAGAGCAGGCAGTTATTGCAGGTGAAATCCACACAAGTGTGGTCTGCTCCAGGCTGAATTCCAGTATCCCAGGTCTCTGTGCGGGTATTCTGTGTCTCTTCTATTGATGGCAATGCATACTTTGGGATAAAGTTGTAGAAATGCACAGAAATGCTTTTGAGATGTTGGAGAACTAATGAAATGAGGATTACTGTCAGCCTGTTGAGGATCTCAAATATTTTACTTAATATTTTTAAAAACTAAACTAAATTAAACCTTGCAAAAGACTATCCCAAGTACCAGTGATGACCTTAACCCAAGTAAATAATCAATAGCCAATATTACATAAATATATTAAAGTAATGCTTTTTTAAATTGCTAGTTGCTGGCCTGATCCTGATCCAAGTAACATCAATGGTGAACTTCTGCTGTGTATAAAGAAAATAGAGTAACTGTTCCCTCTGTCTCTATTCATGATATATTTCTGAAATCATCACTTTCTTCAAAGGTATTCATTATATGAATTTCATTTCCTATCTAGTATTTATTGACATCACGTTCCACATCCTGTTAATGCATCTAGATTAATTTATTAAGCTGTTGCTTAGTTATGGTGATGGTATTTTGCCAACCCCATGTATTCAAAAATCATGGTTCAGAGACCATAAAATTCTAAAACTAGGCTAAATCACAAAGTTTATATTAACTGCATTTTGGCTCTTTTTATCTCTCTAGTGTTTGTATACAGTTTGTATACAGTGTGTATACACACAGTATATGCAGAATACACAGTGTGTACAGTCAGACATTTTTTCAAACTTTCTCTGTAATAAGGGCTAGAAATACCATTTTTTTAATGACAACTGAAATTTTTATCTTGTCCTGTGACTCTAGAAGCTCACCAAATATCACAAGCCACATCAGTATTTCAGTAAAATCAAACTCCCTGGTCCCTTTGTGATTAGTCGTGTGCCACATGCTCTGATCTTTTTGTTTCTCACTCTCAAATCAAGCAAATACACACAGTTTAAGTAGCCCCACAGATGAACAACGCATTCATTTCCGTGTGGCTTTGTGTACGTTTGAACTCCACCTCCTATAGACACATGCTGCAGAAATCCGTCCCGGGGATCGCACGTTAATGAACTTCTTATTTCATTTTTGAAGATCTGCTCCCCTGTAATTCTAAACCAGGAAGAAAAGCTGGCTTTTAAGCAAGAATATCTTTCTCTGTTTACTAATCCTTGTCCCACGGATATTATTCTATTGTCAACGAGTAAAAATAGGTATGGTATTTGGAATTTTATGCCACTTCAGCCTGCCACCCCTTTGTAATCTCTCGTCAAGGAGATTAGACTGGGGTAGATGTCTGTGTACTGAGTAAATTACTTTTGCTATAAGCAAACTAGGAGGTTAACCAAATGCTCAGTATTGGCACCAACTGCTGACCATGTTAGTCATTACCACTTAGGAAACACAGTGTGTGTTCTACTATCACAGCAGAGGTGCCAACTCAGTTAACTCCATCACTGCCATTCTACAAAGGGGATGGATCAGCTGACACACTTCTGTGGTCCAGCTTTTCTCGAGTATTCTGTCATTTCAAAATATGATGCTGGCACCTCCAGAGTCAGCAGCAGCCCAGAAGTTTATGTCCAGACAAGAAAGAAAGAATTCAACTCAGGAGCAACCAGACTCAGCAAGTAAAAATCACAGGGGCAGCCACTGAGTCTACTAGGGTCACATGTGGTTTGGTCACTTTCTTCCCTACTCCTTCCTTTTCCTAGTGGGAGATGAAACCCATGGAAAATGCAGACCAATCTTAATGCAAACAATTCTCCTGTCAGTGCCGCAAGTCCTTGCTTTCTGTTGGGTAAGCCTTGCCCCAGGAAGAGAACCTCAGTTTTGCTTTGACAATGCACTGCATTAAAAGCTCCGCCAGTCCTCCCCAGAGGTTGAGCTCTGCTGGGCAGAGAGGAGGAATTGCAGTGCTGAAGCAGCTGGCTCAAAAAATATTTTAGTTAAGAATAGAAGTTGCTAAATGAAGCACAGAGCAGATGGTCTGATTCCAGCTTTAAAAGCATATGAAGAGCTCCCACTTGAATTCCTGCATTTTCAAAGATTTCTGGCCACAACCACATCTAACCTTCTTCTTCTTCTTCTTCTTCTTCTTCTTCTTCTTCTTCTTCTTCTCCTTCTCCTCCTTCTTCTCCTTCTCCTCCTTCTTCTTCTTCTCATCTCATAATGTCGTGTAGGTGCCCAAAGAATCTTACATAGAAGAGGAAGGAAAAGGAATTTTTGTATTTTGTCAAATGTGATGCTTGTTAGCTCCAGTATAGCTAATGTTTTGTGTGTGACCTTTCTAGCTTGGTTTTCAAGTAGATAGCCATTTTTTTTCCTGAAAAGCTGTCTGTTGCAAAACATGCTGCTAAAAAGAGAATAAAATCATTTGTCAAAATTGTATGAATTTGTAATTCATAATAGGCAACAGCAATTTAAGGAAATAGTTTTCTGCTACTGACACTGCTGTCAAAATAAATGTGGTGAGGATAATTATAGTAATTAACAAAATAGTTAATTACACTTTGTCATAAGATAAGGTTTAGTTTGATTTCTGATTAGGAGTAGATCAATACCAAATGTCTCACTGTACATATCTGATTATTCCTGTAGGGCTAGACCAAAAGTATATATCAGTTTTCGAAATCATGCAAAGCAATGGGAAAATATTACCTCAACAGCCAGTTGCTCTGCAGTTCCCATCTCTGAATGTGCATCTTCCGCCACATCGCTCTGAAGCCTTACATCATATTCTGCTCTGCAGGACTTGGCAGCCTGCTGCATCTGGGATACTTTTGATGAGGACAAGAATGGTAAAAAGCACAAACATCCTCATTGGAAAGTAACAAAGCTGGGCAGTTCTGGCCTGTGTAATACAGAAAGGAAAGTCCCTGTATGGATGGGTGACTAAAAATGAGGTTCAGATAAGCGTGAGGTGATAGGATATCTACTACACTTTTATAAGTGGTTGTGAGGGTCTAGAATTCTTTAGGAGTACCTGTCGCAGAGGAATGTGTGTATGTGGTTTTCTGCTCAGGCTTCTGTAACATATGCATAGCCTAAAAAGGTTCCAGCACTGGGAAAGCGTCACAGGAGAAATCTGCATACACAAAGAAATTTGTTACCAATTTCTGTACCATCACTCAGAAATCCAGCCCTAAATCTAGGCAATTGGTCTACTTTCCTATCTTTTGCAGGCCAAAAAGGCTAAAAGTAAAGATGAAAGGAAAATGTTGATTGTGTTAGGTGACAAGAAGTTGATCTAATCTATTGCTTTGCAAACCACCTCCACCCTGTTCTGTCAGCCCGTCCTCTTCATTCCATGGCTCCCGACACGAAGAAGCAGTTAGTCTTTCTCCTTGATATTATCAATGATCATAAAGAACCAGATCTAGCAAATCATGTGATCTTTTGTATGAGAATCAACTCTCATGGCCTAGTAATTCTGTCTGTTCTATGTCTCAGTAGAAAATAGATTGGGGAAATACAATTTCTCAAGGGCAAAATACCCTTGCAAAAAGCACCTCAGTGACTCTGGGGTTTGAATTCCATTGAAAACTGAAGATATTTATGCTCCTAATACTTTTACGTTTGGAACTTTAAATTTCTAAGTCGTATGAGTACTTTTGAAAATGGATACTGCCATAAGCCCAATTCTACTGATGCATCACATACAGACTCTTTGCCTGATTAAAAATTGGTTCCAGTAAATTGAATTTGAAATGTGTCATTTTTATGTTTGCTGACATACCTGGGTCCGTTAATGGTTATATGTCATTGGCATTCCAGGCAACTGCTAGGAGATAGCCTGTAAATCGCTCTGGGCAGCTAGGGAAGAGTTGCCCCCCACTATTGCTTGCTCCAGCCAGCTCAGGGTGGCTGATGTAGGCCTGGTGCCGTGCTGGGTGTGGGAGGGTAGCAGTCAGCAGCCACGAATATGGCACGATGAACCTCAGGAGCGCATGTTAGCTCAGGTATGCGATACAGTACAGTAGTTGATGGGTTCACCACAGTTTTGATGAAAAAGGAGTAATGATTTTCCCTTATTTATTCCTCTTGTCCCCTCTTTAGACATATTGCACCCTTCATCAAAGCACAGTGTTCCCAGAGGCCGTGTTCTAATCTATGCCTCAAATCAGGCCATCAAACCAGCAGGCAGCCATCAAAAGGGGTGTTCCCTCCCTCCCACCCACCGCCGTGCCCTCCTGCCGCCTCCCCTGCGCGGGGCTGCAGCTTCTGTGGCTGCACAGCTGTCTACACAGACACTGATCCTGCTGGTAACCAACCCAGCCCGACAAAGATTTATCTCCAGCCAGGTCAGTTCCCCGATCAGGCCAAAGCATGGTGACATGAGCACTTGGGCCAGCATCGCCAGGGCAGGGAAGAGGGGACATACAGCCAGGACCTTGGGGAAGGACAGCTTAGGCTGATTGTCTACCACCAGCCAAGCTGCATTCTCTTTTAGCACCTAAAGGGCTTGTAAGACATTTTCATACTTTCTCGAACTTGAAACTTGAACTTTTAGGAAAACCTCCTGTCCTTAGAACAAAAGTTTTTGCTAATTTAATGCAGACTAAGCGTATAGGTAAAGAAACAGTAGGGGTGGAAACAGATAGTGGGGATAACAGGAACAAAAATGTGTTTACATAGACAAGATGTATATGCGCCTGGATAGTTCCGAGTCAATTAAAATGCTTTCTTTTGAAATAAGTAACAGGAGCATTGAATTCGGTGAGAGGTTCGACATTGACTTCAGTTAGAGATGGATCTGAGCAATTGATCCTGTGGAACAATAGGAGTAGTCAAAGGTTTTTTTATGCAGTTCCACAGCCATAGAATTTGCCACATAATCCACCAACTCCTATAAAATAGCAGGAGAAAGAGGCTTTCATTTTCATAAAGTAAAATTCAATTTGTGATCTGCCTGATTTGCGCAAATAGACTTCCAAACCAAAAATTCCTTCTGAATAAGTAAACAACATACAAGAACAATACACCCTTGTGGAGCATTAATCCTCAAGTCTAATAACGGCAGTGCGGAGCCACTCAGTGGGGACTATAGTTTGTCAGTGTGCTTTTAGCCTTCGTTATCAAAGATTTTCAGATGTGGATATCAGGGTGGGAAGCTGAAGGGTGACAGATGCTTGCTGTCAGAGTTTGCTGGTTTACAGATCACCTCTGCTGTTCCTGACAGCAGGGAGGGAAGTTGTGTCCATTCTCCGCTCCAAAATTCTCAACCGCTTCTCACACTGCTTTGGGTTTCTAAAATCCAGTATTTTGCCATCTCCAAACTCCCTTGCTTGCCCAGCAGTTTCTACAGTGTAGATATGATATGTCAAAAAAAAAAAAAAAAAAGTGGTAAATTTCTAGCTGGTGGTAGGATGTGGTTATCCTAAAGCAATGAATCCCACAAAGCAGGAACTCTCCCACTGTCTTTAGGCCCAGCTGGCTGCAGAGCATGGGAGGCCTTCGTAACAGCACTGTGATGCTATTGCAGCATGAAGCAGCACTCAAATGGTAAACAGTGAACAAGGAGAACTTCCTTTCCCCTTCTGTCCTTTCCCCAGATGTACGGTGTTAGGTTACTTAATTAATTTTAACAAGGGAATGACATTCCCCCTCCATTTGTGCCTTGTCTTGAAAGGATGCAATGTACAAATATCAGTTTCAGCACGTGATCCCCACCAAGAAGAACATTGGGCCAGATCCTGCCAAGATCAGTAGCAAAATCCCACTGGCTTCAGAAAGAATTGGGATCCATCTTTGGAAAGAAATAGCACGGTTTTGGAGAACTCTAATTAATCCATGAGGTATTCAGCGTCTGCAAAGTTGTTCTTAGAAACTAAGAACTGGACACCTTTGCTTGGAAGTGCTATTTATATCTTTGTATGCCTCTGCATGCAATAAAAGCCAGTGTAAAAACGTATAATTAGAGCGGCTTCTAATTGGAATGGCAGGAATTAGGAGAGGAGGATAGCAGCCGGAGTAAACACACAGGGACAAAAGCAAAGTGCTATGTTGTACACCACAGAAAGGATGCTACTGCTGGAGTAAACTCTTATGCTGAAGTGGCTACTTAAAATTGATGGCCAAACAAAGGACAAGAGAGGTAGGTAAATGAAAGGAGACCTTGCAAGCTACAACATACCAAAATAAAAAATCCTATGCAAACTGTACCGCCTTTCCGGGAGGGTGAGGGTGCTGATAAGTTTATTTACACTTTTAAAAAGCACTGCCAATCCCAATTTATCAGTTACTGTCTTGTGACAATTTATTCATTGTTCACCGTTAGAAGCTAGAAGTTACATAGGAAGCATGATTGGTGATAGGTTCTCTATTTCAATATGGTATAATAGAGATAACACAGTGCCCAAAAGCTCTACAGCCGCCTTTTTGTCTGCTTTGTCTCTTTTCATTACTCTATCAGAATCTTCATTTAATATAATCCAAAAAAGCAAGGTAATTGCTTCACTTATCAGTTATCATCGCACTCGCATACTTATCATGTCAAAATTATTTATGTGGATGGCCAGGTTGATCTTGCTGCATTTAGAAGCTTAAAATTTGAATAACTGTTCTGCCAGTTAGGTTATCAAAATTGCAGCATAAGCAATGAGTTTCTTCTTTCTGGATCTTGGAAGGCGAATAGCGAGCATCTCATTGCAGGACTAGTTTACCCGTGGCTGAACACTGCTCCAAGGAGACTTGCAGCAGTTCTTCAGCCTGGCACTCAGAGTGCTGGGGACAGGCTTTATTTGCTAGATGAACAGTAAATAAAGCTGGCATGATATAAATAGAGACAACAGAGAGAGACGTAAAGGGACATTGTCAAGGTTGTCATAGGTCCCAAATTAAAATGATAATCTACAGACCTATGCGGTTCTTTCTTGGGTTGTCTCTTCTTTTGAAACAGATGTTTCAGTGCCCTTTTTCTATACAGTTTTTATTTCTTTATGATTTTGGTAGATGGTAACTCACCTGTTTGAAAACCCCAGAGGCTGAAATAAAACAAAGCATGCAAGTTCAGAAAGTCATTTTAACAACTTTTTTTTTTAATATAGAAGAAATTTCCTTCAGCCAAGCTCTTGGACACCTTGACAAAGGGTAATAGAGAAAAGCCTATCACAAACAGATACAAATAATATAAAAAGGAATGTGCAAACATTTTTTTCCAACACAGGTGGTGAATTCTTGGCATTGCTGTCCATTCATCATGTTATTCGGACAACCAGGAACCTCTTTGTGATAGCTCCTCACAAGCACATTGCAGGCCACTGAACATTTTGACATGAATGACTTCTGTGAAAATTCATTACTGACGGTGCACAATTTGTTATTCACCATTTGTCATTCTCCTAATAATAACTCTCCCAAAGGTTTTGGCTTTTCAATGAGTGAGCAGAATCAATCCCAAGTGACAGAGGAGGCCCATCACCCACACCAGAGACCGCAAATTGGACCATCAAAAGATATTCAAATGGACGAGGTCCCGAGCCATCCCCAACACACGAATTAGTATCTGTGAAAATTTGTTTGCATCTATATGAAAAAGAGGGGAGGAGGAATTTAACATTAGAGAAATCACTCTCAGTTTATAAATCCCTTGCACACAGTGAAAGGCTGAGTTCAATGAGTTTTTAATTATGTTTTCTAACCTGAATGTTCCCACACAGTCGTATGTAGCAGCAATTGTGGCAGGTCGTGCTACTAGCAATGGCCAAGCCTGGCACTGAGCACTGGTGAGGAAAGAGAGGGGCAAACACCTTTTATCTCTGCACCAAGCCTTGCACCACTTTGAACTGGTCTGTGTGCTAGTTTGGGCGTTTGTATTCTAGACAACCTACTTGTCATATTCCTCGGCTTTTGAGAAACTGTTTGGATCTATCAAGAGACTGTCAGTGTCCCAGCATGAGAACAAGCTCCTGCGTCACAGACAGAAAAGACAAATACAGCTCTTCAGTGGCTATTGCTGTGATTTTTGGCTGGTTATGAAACAATTCTCTATCACAGCTCCCTTTGGCAATAATTACTACAGCCTTTGAGACTTAGTAAATCTTGGGTAAAAGTCACAGCAGAGAAAAGGGCAGAGTTTGAAATCCAAATAGTAATTTCTCAATAGGCTGCAATACCAGAATTTTGTGGGCTAAACAGAGATCCTGTGCCCAGCTCAGCACTCCAGATACTTTTAGGGCTTGCTTTTCAGGACTGCAGTGATGTTCTGACGCAGTTACTTTGTGTTTTTGGACTTCTGTGCATTTTATTTACCATACACCTTAACAGCAGGCTTCACATTCAACACTCATCTCATGCAATGATCACTCATTCAATTAGTGGCAAACAGCATAGAGTAATGTTTGTGATTTTTTTTGAATCTGTGTTCCCTGGGGGGGGGTCTAAAATATATTTTATAAGTGTATCCGGGCAGTCATTATCCAGATCGTGTTATGGGTTTTGTAACTTCACAATGTATTTGATTGAAACATCATAACTCTTTCCAGGACAAAGGCTTGTAACATTACAGATGCAGGGAACAGAGAGGTCAGAGGTTGACAGCTGGAGGTTGGAGACACACAATCACAATATTCCCCAAGTTATTACAAAAATATTTAACTGAACAATGATGGAAGAAAGTCAAAAACCTAGTAAACATTAAAAGTAAACATAATTGTTGCAAATTTAATGAAATACTCTGCTGTCTTTGATGTGATGGCTGATCTGTAAGTCTTTCAATTTCTTTGCTTTAATATCAGCATTTCCTCAGTCTAAACCTTTTTGAGACAGTAGCATTTTATCTCAATTATTGCTTTTTCTCCATCAGTCTTTAAATATAATCTCATTTGCCTTTATGGATACTGTAACCCTTCTGAACAGCTTTTAACCTTTTTAAAAATCGCCTTGACCTGAGGATGCCCAAAGTTTTTTCTTCTTCCTCCTCTGTTTTTTTTAATGCAATATTGAATAATAGAAATTGGACAGATGAGTGATTTCCTAGCCAGAGACCTGCAAGTAGAGCTTAGGATGCTAGAGCAGAATTTTTGTTTGAATAATAATAATAAAAATTAAAATACCTCTATCTAGCTTTCTGCTGGCAATGAACCTTCAGCTTTGACCTCCATTTCAGTGGCAGTATTGTAGCCTGTGCCACCACAATATTAGCTTTATCTTTTCAAAGGAAAAAAAAAAAAAAGCTTTCTTTGTACAGTTGCACATTAGCTTCAAAGAGCACTTACCTCAAGAGTCCAGATCATCCTTCTGGTAGATTTAAGAAATACTCAGTTTAAGATTGTCTGTTTCAATCATGGATAATGTAGATAACTTTGTGTCTAAATGTTACAAAGCAAGCTTTATGTCTGCTTTGTCTTTTTTCCCCACCCTTTCAGTTTTATTTTCTCACTTAGTATCTAACGAAGATGCAGACTAATGGAAGAATGATACATGAGTACAACTAACCCTCCTGGAATTTGATTGTAAATGTTAAAGTTGCTATTCACCACCATTTGGTAGCTGTGTGTGTCTGAGATGGCAGTGTGTGTGTGAGGGGGAAATCTCTGACAGTACGGCACCTACAGAGTCAGCAGTGCGCTCCCTGCATCACAAATCTGCCTGAGAAAGCGTGGTGCAGCACTCACTGGGTATAGCCGTGGTCCCCACATCTGCCTGCCCCATGTCAGCTGACATTTCCTTTGCTTGCTTACATGTGAGGAAGGTATAAACACTCTCTGAACCAGCTGGCAGCATGCACACCAAGCAGTAATACCCTGGAAGGCTCTTCCCCACTGAAGCCTGCCGTCTATGCTGCGACTCTGTGATAAGTGTGCCAGCTCAATGGCACAAGGGTTTTCCAGTACCCTCCCTTGAGCATCCATTCCAGCAAGCATCCTCTCCTCTTCCCTTCTACATATACAGTTTGAGCATCAACATCCAGAAAGTTACTTTCCACTGTGATTACAATTACCTATCCCAAGCAGCGATGCTTAAAATTGAACTGTGGTTCATGAGAGCAATAGGCTCTACCTGTGAGCACCCTAATGTGTTAAACAACCATGCCAGGTAGCATTACATGTATCTAGCAGCAGCCACTTAAAAAGACCATCTGCCAAAAGAGGTTGGTTTCCTATTTTAAGTTCTCATACTTGTAGTTTTAAGGGAAAACATTGGGTTTAAAAAGCTGATGATTAGATTCAGCTACATCTCCCTAGACCCAGGCAGTAGCATTATTGCTCAAAATGGAACATGTTTAATAGAAACTAGGGAAAGACGAGCTGCAGTGATCTTGCCCCAGATGAACACACGCAGACACGTGTGTATAGCTGAGGATTTACATGGAAATGTCTTTATGCTGTTTGTGAATTATTTCACTTGAATTGTGATTGCTTTGAATGATATATATTTTGAGAGTGTAACATTGCAAAAGTAAACTTTAACAAAAGGGGATATTTATTCTTCAGATTTAAAATTAATTTCCTGTATTCCTCTGTTTTTTTATCCTATCTAAGCTGTAGCCTTATGAGAAGAAAAATGAGAAACTATTTCTTTACACTGAGACTGGTATCAGATGAAATATAAATGTAATGGTTTCTGTAAATGTTAACCCACTGCAACACTCTATCCCAGAACTAAAGATTTGCAGACTGTTTTAGGTTAAGTTACTGCTCCTCTCCATGTTAGGTAATCCAATGTCATTTAAGTGAAATAAATTGGAACTACTCAAGGAATAAAAAGAGGTGAAAGTGCAGAATCTGGTTTGGATAAAAGTTTAATTCTTCAGTTCCAAGTGACATAGCCCTTACAGGAAGCAGAGCAAACTCAGACAGGAGTGGCCAAGTAATGAAGATGGATGCATCTTGTTATCAGCAAGCCATTTACTAGGGCTTGATGTAACCTTAAACATTGCAGATAGCTCAATGGCACTTGCCACTAAGCCTCTAATTAATGAATAGCAGGCCCTAAATTAACAATGTGCATTTACAGATGAATTCTGGGCACTCATTAAACGATGTTCAAATATCAAGCAGTAACTGTTAGGTTTATTCCTTCTGGATTACTGTATACAGTGTTTGTTTGCTGGGAGTTTCCACAGGAGGTTTTGTGTGCTCAACTGCTGTGAGCCCAGGTGCGCTTCAGGAAAGGGTATAGTTCACTGAGGAGGGCAAGACAGAGTAGCTGTGAACCATCCATTGTAACACCTGTGCAGCAATTTAAGGAGGATTAGAGTGATCCTCTATTCAGCCCTAACTGCAATGGGGAAAAAGGCTTGATAGCTTGAAGCTGTTCTCAGACCTCCATTTTATATTGCCCTCCTTTGCAGTATCCACACTGGTGCCTTCGAAGATGACCTGGAGCAGTCCCCAGGAGGGTCTAGTGATGCACGGGTATGTCTTGTAAATGCCTAGTTCCTCCACTGCTCGTGTCTGTGTGAGGGGATTGTGTGGAAGTGGTCTGCACCCAGTGTCCCAGCTCCTTGGTCAAGGAGACAAAGACGTAAGGAGCTCAGGATGAAAGCTCCACTTTGGCATGTATGTGATAATCAAAATGTATTCTAGAGCAATATGAGTGCTGGTTATTTAGATGGTCCTACTGTGCATGTTGTGCTTTGGGAGAAACCACAGTGCAGCTGTAAGAAATGTAGCAGAGTATGTTACCACATCTGCTAAGATATATCTGTATCATATTAGAAGAAGTCTAAATTGCCTACTGTGCTGAAATACAATGCAAGTTAGAGAGAAGGAACTTTTCAGAAGTATTGGTGTAAACTGGGATTGAGGTCAAACAGACAAAGCCGATTTAAGCAAAGTCAGAATTGAATGCAAGGTCCCTGAAAAATTAGACAGTCTGTTCTCTGTAAATGGGAACATAACTGATTTTTTGGGAACAGATCCTCTCAGACTAGTAACTTCAGTATTCAGCAATGTGAGGTTTTTGAGTGTTACAAGTGTTCCTGTTAATGTGCCATCCAGCTATTACCACGTGATAAATTCAGTGACAGACTATCTTCAAAAAGAGGGGGCTAGAGAAGAAGCGGTACTTTTCTGAAAAGTATCATACACGTCATTGTATCCCAGGACTGTTCTTCAAGCTGGAAAAGTTTTAAAGCAATACCAGTCTGCTGTGATGTAAAAACATGAGTTTGATTGGCATTCCTGTAGCATTACATACAGAAGAGAAACATCCGTTCTGAGCAGAGCTCGCTTTCAACCGCGCCTGCAAACATTCGGGGTTTGTGCACAGGCCGTGTAAGCAGGATCCCATGCACATTCCACTTAATCCAGTGCCATGCATGCAGTTCCATTTATGGGCAAAATGAAACACATCTCTCCTTTCTATGGATCGTTCCCATCAAAGCCTTTTCAAAGTTTAATGTGGACAAATTTAGGAAAGGGGCACTCCCATGGCTTCGTGCAAGCAGTTCAAAACCAATGTCTTGCAGATTTAAAATTAAAAAAAGCAAGCACAAACTTCTATTGAAAAAAAGAGCATTCTGTACAAGAAGTGTTGGGGCTGGATTTGTCACCTGGATTTTCCTTTGTGATTAGCTGATAGAAGAAGGGAAAAACAATTGTCTCATGCACATTTTCCAGCTTCTTTACACTGTATGGGTCTAAATGTGTACTAGCCTGTACATGTGTCAGGTGATGCTGTAACAGTATCTGAGAGTTGTTTTCTTTTATCTTTGAACAAAAAGCTTTATTTGAATGAGAAAACAATATAACCTCTCATGAAGAGAAAGCTCTTCCTCCCTCTCTTCTTGTCACTTCCTTATAGAATTATCTCTGAAGCTTTCTCTGGTATCCTTTTCTCTCTGCAACTATTCTGAAAAAGAAATCCATAATGCAGCAACAAGTATTCATAGTTACCAGCAGATAAGGTGACAGCAACTAAAGGAGCTTTCCTGTCCTGTAAAATGCCACTGGAATGCAGTGGAATTTATTTAATAGGGTGGCTGTTTTGGGGATCATTACTGCTTATTAATAACAGTATGAGCATCTTGCGGTCTGTATGTAAAAATGTGTAAAATAACAATAAAAATGTTATTAGGTGTTCCTTAGAGTTCTGAAATATTCATCCTTCTTATTTCTCCCATACGTGCACCACAATGTTAGTTGGCGGGATTCGAGCTATAGTTTTCTGTTTCCAGAACTGTCCTTACTCCCCTTTTCCAGTCACATGAGCCAAGAACTGCAGCAGGGTTTGCAGAGGCACACATTAATTCAGTTTAGTCCTGCAAGCTACATTCCTTTCAGAACATGTTTTAACCTGACATCATGTTCTTCCTCAAACTTCTCACAAATAAAGATGTGATTCATATAACTTCCACTCTCCCCAGGCTCTGCCAACTCTTCATTTACTTTTGGCAGACTTCATGGGCACTTCTGATCCTAGACAGGAATGACAGACTCGGCACCCTCCCCACCCTGTACCACACTCTGCACAGCAGCGTTTGGGGGCTGCAGACCATTGCAAACCCCAGTTCTGAGCAGAATGGGTGCCTCAGACACCATGGCCCAGATTGTTTTATGGATGGCAATTGTTCTGCACAGTACCAGGGTGCAGGGGGCTCCCCGCGTTGGCGCAGGTCCTTGTGGACTGGGCATTTTCTGGCAAAGAACCCCCACGCTGCCTGCTACCGATGGTCACCTGCAGGAAGAGTGGAAAGGCCCCGTTTTGTCCATGTCAGACTTTGCCTGGTTTTGTTGGGCATCTGCATCCTTTGGAAAAGAATACCTATTGGTTGATTTGGATATTGGATTTATGTTCCGTAATGTGATGAGCTACATTTCTGCTTGAAAGAGCAGCCATTATTACTTCTGCTGCTTTCCTCGGTAAAGATGAAGGAGTTTAAAGTTATTGTCAGATTTATTACTTGTTGAGCTTCTTAAAGAGCCAGACCGTGCCATGGACTCTTCCCATGGGACTAATGCATGATTTTTCTCTTGCTTTCCTTAAGACTTGTCCCATGTGCCTAAGTGAAAAGTTGTCAAATTCCCCCCCAGAAAGCATTTATGCCTTCTTTATGGACATGTAAATGCCACTAATCCGGATACAAAGCAGGGCCTAAAAGTCAGGAGGAGGTGTTGAGGGAGGTTGGGCTGGTGACCAACTATGTGAGACCACTTTGGTTCCAAAGTTGTAGTGAAGAAGCATTCAAGGGACAGGGGTCCTGACTCTTCCAGTGCAGCAGAGCAGCCCCTGGGCAGCAGAACCCCCCAGCGATTTGCAGGCTGTACTTAATCCAGTCTAATTCATTTGAACAACAATTTTCAAATGCATATAGCTAGGAGCCATCTCAGGTCAAGATTAGCCATTCTGTAGAAAATCTGGGTGTAAATTCTGGGCAGAAATTATGCTGTTTGTAGCAAACCCAAAAGCAATGTGGAGAACTGTGTAAATGAAAGTGTTTAAGTAACATTGGGTTAATATCAGAATACTAAAGAAGTGGAAGAGATTTTCTTCTGAATTATGAGTTGGAGTGGCAGTGATGTTACACCTGTTTACATCAGCTGAGGGTATAACCTCAGTTGTTTTTTCGTATATTTTTTCCCTACTGGGGTTTACAGTGACCCTTGGAAGCCCAAAAGTGAAACCTGCTTCCTTATATATGTTATTTTTTCTCTACCTAACACACTCCCTGGCATGTTACTATAGAACTGTTTCTGTATACTAGGCTCCAGGCACTCCATTTCTTTAAAACACATATAAAACATTAAAAAGGGAGACTGTTGTCCCAAGGGGTTGGTAACAGGACATAGAGGCCTCACCTCTCTGATTCTCTCCTAAAGTAGGTCAGTTTGAGGCTGTAGTAATGGTCCAAATCCAGCCAAGTTCAGTACTGAGACTGCAACTGGGCCCTGAAAAATTTATTCATTCGTTAGTCTCATAGAGCATGTCTGTGGGCTGATCACGTTGCCTTGCGTCTTTTTGCCATTCGCATTTGTTTAGCCAAATCTCTTCTAAGAAATATTAATCCATCACATTATCAGATTGCTCATTTGTTACTGGCCAGGTAACTCAGGTGCAATCCCTTCCATTGCCAGATTGGATAAAGCCTTTTGCGCGTGGCTCATTGGGAAATGTGCTTTGCCGGAATTATGATCAGTAAAGAAGATGTTTCTCAACTTGTGAGAGAAACGTTTCAGGAAATAAGTTTAAAATATCAAATAGTCAATATACTTACACCATGCATTGTGAACATCCCAATTAATTCTTGGTCCAGTAGTTGGTGTAAGAGCCAATGATTTTACTGAAAATCCTCTTGGTTTTGCACTGCTGGCCAAAGACCAAGTAACAGCCACCAGACACAAAAGTTGACCCCCACCCTCAAGCGAGGCCCGCAGCTGCTACTCCCAGGCGGTGAACGACAGCTTACCCTCTGAAGGGGACTCCTCACCTGTGGGGTGCATACAGCACTGGCGGAAAGTTTGTGGTGCCCACAGCCATCCCTTACCTGTCCTCTGGGGAAAGCGATGACCTCAGGTGTCAGTGGCATCAGCTCCCCTGGCACCGCGACTCGTCAGCTGGGGTTCTCCCTGGACTGTGGAGCCTGTGTGGTGCTGCTGCAGGGGGACACCGGGTGTGGAGTGTGGTGAAGGAAAAGGCATGGCATGGCATGGGGAACGTGTGGAGGTGAGATTAAGGAGCTGCCAGTCCTCTCTACCTTTCCTCACCCCCTGCAGTGCACACTGGGCTCTGTCCCACACTGAATGCAGCGTTAGCCCTCGATGCTTTCTGACAGAGCGGCACTGAGTGCAGCCCATGGAGAGGGGTATGGGGGAGAGTCTTTCTATCCCCAAACATCTTCACCCGGTCTAATTAATTAGTCAGGCTGTATCAGATGCATATGTATCTAATGTATTGCATCATGTCTTATTCATTTCAGTCCTGATTAGATCTTTAGCATAGAAAGAAAAACTATATATGTAAAGATGTAAATTGTCATCCATCTTTATTCTGGTTGGCACCCAGAATCTCACAGCTGGATACTGCAGAAGACCTAACATAATAATCCTTTTCTTTAATATTGGCTACATATCGAGTTTACTTTTCCCCCCCATCTCTGATTTATCAAAGAAAAATTCATTATCAATGTGTATTCAGATCAACAGTCTTCTGGTGAGCCTGGTCAGTGATGCACGGCAGGGTCCAGTCAGAGACTCCAAACCTCTTTTTCAGACCCTTTTTCAGGACTCCAGGGTACAGAAATGATTTGACCTGGAGCTAGCATCAGGAGCACCTGCCCTGCCTCCGGTGTGGGAGCCCGGCAGAGGCTGCCAGGAGCCATCCCTGGGGCCGAAGCAGAGAGCAGCGGGGCGACGTGCAGGTTGGCCAGCGCTCGTCTGCGTGCTTCTGGAGCTAGCAATTCAATGTAAGTGCTCATCAGTCCTACCCAGACACAGCTTCTTTGATGTGCTGTGCAGAGTGAGTTTCTAATATTCATGCCTTCAAATGAGGCCCAAGTTTGCCGAACAGTAAGCGCTCAGCAGTCTATTTGACAATTCAAGAGGACTTGAAAAGCTGGTTCCCAGCTTCCTTTCTTTTGCTCAGACCAATAGTTCCATTGTTCTTAGGAAAGAATTGTCTTTCATCACAAATAAACTACAAAATGTTGATGTGGGTAATAGAACTGAAAAGCAGTTTTCAGATACAATTGGCGTTTGTGTGCTTACTGCTGGAGGTGGCCATGTTGCTGAAAAATGATGTTGTTTGTGATGCCAACCATATGACAATTAACTCAGCAGAGGAGAGTGTGTGAATCCATTTCCAACCTGTTTTAATAATAGGGTAACAACCAAAATGCTTTCTCCAGTGGTTAAACCGATATTAAATTCGCCTAGAAACTTGTTTACGGGCTTTTCCACTGGGTTTGTCTATTGCCAGTGCCGTGAAGGACATCAATTTTCAGTAAGACAACCGCCTCCAGCACTGGGATTGGAAACGCCAATTGTAATTAAAACTTTTTTTTTAAGCAAATGCTTTTTGCAGTTTAATTATGGCAAGAAACGCTTCTTGTTTTGTGAACTTCCAGACTGTTGAGCTCAGCAAAACTCTATTTGGCATTCAGCAGGCGAGTCCTGTCCTTGCTGATGTCAGTGGTGTGCTTACTACTCCAAACACAACACTGGATATTCAGCCTTAAATAAAATCTGAACAAACTGTAGGGCACCCAGGTTAAATGTGCTGTAAACACTGATTATTTGCGACCCACAGTTAATCCTAAGCACGGGTTATGTATATTTTTCCTCTTTGATATTTTTGCTGTAATCACAGTGTGAGTCACACAACCTATCAAAAGTGCAGATATAAACTACAGTCTTTTTATATGTTTCTAAACAATGAAAACAGAAAGAGAAAAGTAATCTCACAACAGCTAAATGTTTTCTATTTTCCAAAGGCTCTTATTGGTGACATTTCTCCCTGCACTGCTGTTTCTGCAATCACATAGCAACACAGCCCTTGAAATAACTTTTTGGTACTCAATATATAAGGTACAGCGTTTGGAGAAACTGATTCCACTCAAATGCCACCTGTTTAAATGCTAAATGGCATCAGAATCAAAAAGAAAAAAAGCATGACAGTCCAGTGGAGGAGGCCATTACCCTGTTTGGATGACTGAGTTCCCCTATTCAGCTATTAGTCCTTTCTTCTTGAGTTTCAAAGAAAATGACAAGCAAGTGGGTGTAGCAAAGTTAACTTGGTACAGTGCCTGACCATCTCATAGCTTGCCCTCCTACAGTCCTTCACAGGATTCAGGCTTGCTAAGACCCTGTTCTGTTCTCTGTTGAGACATGCCTGCAGCCTCCTCAGACTGTTTCTAAATATTGCCATTTCAGCTTTTAAACTATGCATTTGAGAATCTGCTTCTAGCAGGGCCCAGCTGGACTAGTTTTTAGGAAGCATCAATATTTTTAAGCCAGGAAGCAATGGAGATGAGACAAACATCTAACATCCAAACACTCTCAGGCTTTCAGAATTTCAGGTCTTTATCTAAACTCTATGGTTTGGGCTCCCCTGCCTTCAGGAAAGCATCTGTATTTTTCTGAGCTGCTGTTTTTTCTAAGTTGTAGGCTTTTTCTAAAAGCCATTCTTCTACCTGCCTGACATCCTCCTCTTTTCTTGTAACTGTACAATAAATTCTGAGTGCTGTCCTCCTACTGAAGTAGGAGCCTCTCCTTGCAGTCTTCACCTGCAACACTTCAGTTTCTCCCAAGCAGCAAACCCCTGTTCTCCCTGGTGCCAGAGCAGTTGGGTGGTTATCAGCTCACCTATAAAGCACTGACTAGGAGTGAATTCCAGATTTGTATATCTTGAGACTTTGCACTTCTGTGTAGAATTCATGTCCAAGCATGTATAGGGTTTAACTGCGGGGCATGAAGAGGCCTGAGGAAAGGCTGCTAGAACTATTGAATATCTACAGCAGCAGCATTCAAGGTAAAGAAGAGCTTTTGTCCAGTCAGGAAATGCAGAGATGAGGGCTGAGCTTGCTGGAGCTCTGGACTTGGTTGTCGTGTCAGCAAGAGCAAAGCAGAAGTGGCCCATGCCGTACATTTCAGTGCAAATCCACGCTCATCAAGTTCAAGGTTATTCAGCTCTGCTGTCCCCCTTGGGCTCACCTCTAGAGGAAGTTGACTGATGTTGTCAACCTTCAGCAAAAGTTTCTTCTGTGCTTCCATGGCATGTAACACTAGATTGAGCATCTGGCTGAGGCCACCTGGACTTTCTCTTATGTCAGTTGTTATTTTTATTCTAGGAAATTTCTTGTGATTTTTCAGTGCAAGGTTTGTGGCCACCCTGCATATTAATGGTAGTAAAATCAGCAGGACATACAGCGTGGTCAGATCTCTCTTCCACACCTGTTTTGCCCATTCAAAGATTGCAGGAGAATAAGGTCATTATGGGCTGGCTTTGAATAAGCTTTCTATTTAGAAAGGCAGAGAGAAGTAGGAAATATTTTCAGACCATGTGCAATGGCTTTAGTAATAAAACCCATTTCTGCACTGCAGTGGGTGCATAGGGATATTGAAAGATATTGGTCATCATTTCCCCGAAAACAGTAGTTTTCTCCAGTGTAACTACAGTACATCTGAAATACTGAGATGAATTATACCAAATTGAGTAATTTACAGCTTTCATTGTCATACAAAATACAT
This sequence comes from Anseranas semipalmata, assembly GCA_013399115.1. Classification (NCBI taxonomy): domain Eukaryota; kingdom Metazoa; phylum Chordata; class Aves; order Anseriformes; family Anseranatidae; genus Anseranas; species Anseranas semipalmata. The sequence continues at coordinate 126,010 of VXAA01001622.1, forward strand.
GCATAAGGTTATTATGATAATGTAACTATATTGTCAAATATTTGCATGCCATCTTCCATTCATATCAGCTGGATAGGATGTCAAGTATGTTGTGCTTACAATAATTTTAGGAATGTAATATTTTCAAGTTCAGGAAGTTAACAACTTGGGCTTTTTGCTTTGCACGTCGTAACCTTTTATGTTATCACTTGGTGAGATGAGGTGAAGACACAGAGGCGCATAAATTGGAGACCTCAGGTCTGTGATTATGTTAGAGCTGACCCTCGTCACATCTAACATTATACTATGCAGCACTGCTCGCTGGAAAAAAAAAAACTACCTGGAGCGAGGAGGCGAAGTATAACTCGTTCACTTGAGGATACTTACGTCTTCATAGGTATAAATCAGGATAGTTACACTGAAGTCAGTGTTACATCACTGAGGATTTGGTCACAACACCTCCCCAATCTGCCCTGTAGATTGAAAAAATTATATACTTCCAAATCTTTTTTTTTTTTCTGGAACTACCCTATATTGCATAATTCTTAAGAAGCAGCCCTAAATAATGGAGACCTTCTTAGTGACTTCAGACTTACCCTCTTCCTGCAGCCACCAAAAGAGGCAGGGTGGGACTTCCTGATTCCCAGCGCTGTACCAGCTCCTGGAGTCGGAGCGTGCCGGGTGACCCATGACAGCCCACCAGCCCCTCTGCCCTGCCGCAGGACACCCAGGCACCAGTGAGTGCAAGTGGGCAGTGAGGTTGGCATTGCCCGCGTACAGGCACCTCCCGCAGCATGGTGAGTGCTCCTTGGCCGAGCTCTCTGATATCATGGCAATCCTCTAACACGCAAAATTGTTGCGACTATGATGCTGTCAGCTCAGGATATTTAGGGAAAGGGGTTTCCAATTTGAATTACATTTTCCAAATGCAGGACAGAGCAGTCTGTGCTGTGATCTGTCCTGAGGAGTTCATGGGTCCTGGTACTTTCCCATACACCATTATAACCTAATTCATGAAGCAGTTTTCATTCATCTGCTTTTTAAAAGTAGCCAGGGAATCTGAAAGTTGATGTAGGCACACAAGCAGCAGCAGAACCGAGCCCTTTAAGGCTTTATCCTCAGAGACATGGCATCCCAACTAACCTTCAAGAGAATGAAGATTCACAGTGCCAGTGTCTAATAACTGTATCTCACTCCATTACAGGTATTTCAAGGCCATTCTGTGTAAACAGTGTGCATTGCTTTGTGTCTTAATCTAAAACAACCAAATATCTCGGTTGCAGATATATGTTAAGGTTTAATGCATCTCCTGCCATAAAAGTGTTGCTCAAGACTAACGAACAAACAAATGTTTGCTTAAACCCCTTTGTGAAAGTCAAACAAGCTTTCAACAACTATTCATGTATTTATTGTCAGATGTGAGTCATCACTTAGGTGCCTGGCCCTGTGCTGTTAGCAGCTAATGCCAATAGTTTCACGGCGTTGCTTCAATCATTTTCCCCCTTCCGCCCCCACTTCCAGAAGTCTCCAGCAAGAACCCGTCTGGAGAGTCTTGTTTTGTCGGTGGCAGAACTGGCTCTCCTTCATCACATTGCGGGCCACAGTGGCAGCTGGTCCCCTTGCTGTCTGTGGGGTGAGCGTGGCATTTTGGGGCCCACCTCAGCCCCATGGTCGAGGCAGCAGCTGTTTGCTTCGGCACCATCCCGGGGTCCTGCTGACCAAGTGAGCATGAGCACAGCCATCTCCTCTTTTCCTCCTGCCCTGCTTTCCAGAGGAGCTAGCCGTGGGGTCAGGCAGTGCATATCCTCTTCCAGCTGCAGGTGTGCCAGCACTGGGGCTTTCTTCCTTCCAGCAACTTGTCACCACTCCGCTGCCAAAGGTTAGCATCTCCTTCCAAGCTGTCAGCTAAGCTGTTTGTGTGGGCACTCCCTAACCTGTTTCACTCACGATGAATTGGTTTATCCTGAACAATTCAAACACGAGCACTTTGCTACCCAGTCCAGTGTCTGGGGCAGTAGCCACTTCTGCTGCAGATGTAGCTGCAGCTGGGGGAGTTTGGACATCTGTACCCATAGACTTGTCAGTATCTGGAAAGTTCCCATAGGATTTGCCTTCCTAGTACATGCCATGGGCTTAGAAGGTGGAAATAAAAGCAGGGTCTTAATTCTTGTGTTGCTGGGTGGCATTAAAATTGTGTGTCAGTGCTTGTTTTATTTTTATTCTGCTACTAAGGAAGCTGAATGCTTTAAGGATATTTTTTGTTTTGCTGTGTCAAAGGGGTCTACCCAGGATGGAAAAGAAAATCAATGTTTCAGGGTTGTGTAACTGTGGGTATTTTTCTAGTGTTGCTTGTTTCATTATGAGGAAGGAATTAAAAATCCCTCCTAGACAGTACTTAAAATATCAAAGTCATTGTTTAATGCCTTTGAGTCACTGTACAACTAATTCAATTGCACAGTGTAGTGCAGTTTCACGGTATGTGAAACACAGATAGTACAGAGGAATGATTAGAAAGTTGAATAAACAGAACATTAGTTTGCAAAGTCTGAAACTTTCTGATGACTTCTTCTGCAATGATCCAGCACAACAGCTCATCAGTGAGAGCGAGCGCAGGGACCTGTAACTCCAGAGCCCTTACCTCCCCAGCATAGGCTATGCTAGCTGGATTGGTGCTGGAGGAAGCTCTTCTCCCTTCTCTGAACCAGCCAGTGGAGCTGGGTCAGGTCAGCACTGGCTGACAGCAGCTCTTGCTGGGGTAGGCAAGGGCCAAAGCTCTGATAACGGTTGTAGCTTTTGCAGGACTCTTCACCAGGGAATGGACCTCAGGTGGTCAGGGCCCAAGCAGCAGAAGGCTTAAGCACAAGGCACTCCAGAGGGCCGTGCACAGCCAGCCTGTCCCCTGCACAATGAAACTGATGCTGAGTTGGGCACCGTCACCCGCAGGGACCTGGGGACTGGGCAGGGATTGCAGCTATTGTGGCACTGTCAGTAAAGGGCCGTTTCATGGTCAGCCTGGTGCATCTGACTTCACACCCAAACCTAAGGTGTGACAATGCAGGAGGTCTTCCAAATACGCTAGGGGTTAGTAGGGAAGGGTGCAGATCCACCTGCCTGGTTTGTGCGAGTCCTGTTGCCATCATAAAGGTCACCCCAGATCTTTGTACCAGCCTTGCAAGGTAAAGAAGCACTGTCAACCCTATTTTACAAATGACCATCTGAGGCACAGAGAGGCTTCAGCTTTGCCTCTGCTTTCACTTTAAGGGAGGTGTAGACTTGCCTGGGTTAGCTCTCATTTAGCTAGGTGTGGTAACATTTTGCCCACAGATCCGAAGTTTCTTCTGACGCAGGCTTCACATGGCTAGAAACAACCAGACCTGGGGCCCTATCTGCTCTCTGAAAACACCCATTTGCCTCATCATTAACCTCACCAAGATCCCTGGAGCTACCAAAGCAGCAAAGCAGAAACCTAAGCCTAAATTAGACATCCTCTGTGCCGGCCTCCTTACCCACATGTAGGTGCCCCGATGAAGATGTCTGCACCTGGGTCTGAGCTAGGTGATCACGTATCTGTGAGTGCCAGAGCCCCGAACCAAGCATCCCCCGTGTTGCCCTTAAAGCCAAACTGAATCTGCATGGTTTGGGCATATCTGTAGTTGGCAAACCACCCTGTGGGAGTAACAAACACGCCTGGTTGTGAATTCCAGCTTTGGTTTCGTCTATTCCCACATGAAAACAAACACAAAGAAATAAGTATCTTGAAGCTATCATGGTCACCATTCAAATGCTGATGTTTAGTGTTTGCAACTGATTAGTATTGCCACTGAATCGCAGATATTTCCTGTATTAAGTGGCCCTAAACAGTGAATGTCAACATTTTAATGACAACGGCGTTATTGTAGGTGGTTGCAGTCTGGCAAACAGAGAAGGTGGGAGGGGGATTAGTCTTTGATGATCATCCTGAACAGGCACAGATAGGAGAGGAAAAGGAACAGAAAATGGGAAGGACAAAGGAGCACACACATGCTTGTAAAAGTTTCTGACAAGCTGAAAGCCTCAGAAATAAATTTGAGTTTAAAAATTGATCTGAAAAGTTACATACTCACTTTTGTACAGCACAACAATGGTGGAATGCTAATAACATTTAATTTCCCTTGACTTCTAACCTTCTTAACCTGCTGTGCTGCTAGAACAGCGCTGTAAATCAAAATATGCTGTATTGTATGGTGAACATGTGTATTGAGTCATTCCAGACTGCCTGGTGGTTTTTAAAAACAAAACTCACAATAGTGTTTGTGCTGTTTTTCATTTTTCATAGACCTTTCCCCTCAATCATGCTGCAACTGGTTAGGTTATGTATTAAAAATACAATCTAAAAAAGGGAGGGAAGATGTAGGGGTAGACATAATACCACAGAAAGTACAGCACAGATGAATAGGCCAAAATATCCTTGACATTACTTTCCCCTTTGTTCTAAGTGTTCTTCCAATTTCAATAAAAACAAATTGGAATATTGCCTGGGGTCTACTAAATCATTAGTAAATTAAGAATCTGTTTTTAATAACATTTCACTTGTAAATAATGCATTAATTGACTAGCTTGAAAGTTAGCTTGAATGTTAGAAACTCTGGCACTAAATGCGTAATGAAAGAAGTGTGCTGTTTGAGGAGGCTGGATGGTAAATGTAACAAATTAAATATGACAGTTGATATTTGTGAAAATGGTGATATAATTAGAGGACACCTGCAGCTGTTTTCCAACCAAAACAACAGAAATTAAACATGTATAAAGTGTGTGTGTCATATTTTCTCTTGGCATATTTCTTTTGTTCTCCTTAGGGCTTTTTTGTGTGGGTCTTTCTGTTTTTTTCTTACCTTTTGTCAGGTCATATATCTAACCAAGTACCAAGTGTCTCTTTTTCTGATGCTACCATTTATTGGATCTTTAAGTGAGTGTTTTGCAGAGTAAAGCTAAAGAACTCTATTTACCAAGAGCTGGAAGTTACTAAAGCACATGACACATGCCCCAGCATGTTTTGACCATGGGTGCTTAGGGATAGTCAAGAATTACACCAGGACTCTTCCTGTGTGGTTCTTGCCTGCAGGTAGCTCGCGTACGTGTTCCACCACCCTCTTGCTGATAGTCTTAGTGGGAATTTCTGTAGACTAGGTGACGTGACGTGATGCATAAGCATTGCAAATGTGTAGCTTTCCCACTTCGCATGTGCACACTTCAGAGAGAATATGATGCTGCTTTACCCATCTCACGAGGGGTTTGAACACCAAGTTTCTAATGATAAGGAAAAACATGTTAAACAACAGAGATCCTCATGTCGTGCCACTAGCAGAAGATTGTGAAGCATATTGACTGAAGATAGCCAAAAACTATACATTTTTGATCCAGAGCTGAAGATCCTGGGTATTTCAGTTAGGGACTCTGTTCCATCTGTCCTTGCCCCATTCCAGTTGGTGTGCAGGAGAGCATCCTGCCAAAGGAAGTAGGATTTGGATTTGCAAAAGCAGGAGTTTCTAGGCTGGCTGTCTTCAAAGTTGCAGCAGTAAAAAGTCAATGGAATTACTCTGGTATAAATAAACACAGGCTATATGGTACAGCAAATTTTACTCCCATTTAAAGCCATGTGACCATTTGACCTGGTGTCAGAGTTAATGGGCGTAGAAACTGCTGTCGGACTGGCTACTGAAGCCAGTATTGAACCTCTTCCTGTAAACTCCACCTGAGGAGGGACTTCAGCTTCTCTCGAGCCAGTGTTGCTGGGCTTTGACATATAGCAAATTCCTGACAATGAAAGAAAAAACAATACTAGGGCAAGGCAAGCAGTCATCACTGCGGGACTCGGCTCTCTCTGGGGCTGCTCAGTGGGTAGTTTTCTCTGGCTGGGGCACGTAGAACAAAGTCATGTGGGGAAAGTCCCACTGCAATACATAACCAGCTGTGGGTACTGTAAATCTTCAGCATGCCCTTTGTCAGCTGTCAGAAACACAGACATTCATAAACAAAGGAGAGCAGGAGACCGAATTTCACTTTAAAATAAACAATGTGGACTTTGATTTGGAATGTGCTAACAGGATAGATATGAGCCATTTAAATAAACATACCAGCCAATTGTGTCAACTTTGCTTTTGGGGGCAGCAATACCTTTATTACTGGGTTTTGTATCTATCTTGATTATGTCCATGTCAAGCAGCAGTTGAGATTGACTTTGTTGACAGATAGGATGTACTGTACATGACACTGGAAGCATAATATCATGGAGACAAATTGTGCAATGGCTGAGAAAATCTTCACAGCCCTTTCAGAAATGGCAGAATTCTTACCCGTTGATGCAGATGTACACGTTATCTATCTTAAAGTTACAGACTTAGCTGTGGCTGCTGTTGTGGTTACGTGTTGGTGTGCAATAGCCTACGTTCTCCACCGCCTCCATCCAGCCCAACAAGGAGCCTCTTTCCACCCTGCAGGTTCTGGGCAGCACACTGTGCATGCTCCGTTTATTCCTGTAGCAGTGTGTGTGATCATTATGGCAAGGAGTCTTCTGCCACCTCCAAGGACAAAGCAGTAATAAGTTTCACAGGAAGTGCACCCCGCTTTTCTCATTATAAATTGCACAAGCACACAGCTGGGCTAATCCTGTTAAGCTGCATAACTTTCTAGACATCTTCCCCCTTAAGTTTATCTTACTATTTCCTGCTCATAATGCAGTTCTTGTTTGACTTCATGACAGCTGGTGGTGGAACGTGGTACACAGGTGATATGGAAGAGGTGCAGCTCACCACGGCATTTTCCAACCTCCACAGGCTCCTGTGTCAGCAGCCGCTCTGTGTGACCATTGGTAACTCTCCTCTCAAGGGACAGGAGGATCTTCAGTGGGATAAGGCTGAGGGGAGTTCTTACTCCCTTAAAACAACAATTCTGTTGGCCTGTTCCTACTCTCATTGGACTTTTTCATTGTTTACCTGTAGTTTTTAGGAGACAAATGTACCGAGACCTACATTTCTCAAGTGAAAGACATGAAGAAAAAGCAAAATACCTACAAATATTATATCTACCCTTAAAAAGGGCAGTAAAGAAGTGTAGATTCAAAGGAGATAATTGCTCGGCCTCCCATTGTCTTTCACTTGGACAAGACCTTTCATGGATGTCATTCACAGGTATCAAAGGTGATAATGCACCTTTATTTTTACTCTTTTATAGGGTATTTTGCAGATGCTGAGCTTCTTGGGGGAGTGGGAGGTGGGGTTCCACTGCAAATTGGTATCCATCACTATATCCAAACACTGTAGATTATTCAATTTCCCTGAAAACCATAATTGATTGAATAACATCAGCAATGGAGGTGGGGACTCTGAAGGCTAATTGCTCTTTATGCTTTTCTAAGGGGAACATGCAGAAGAAGGTGGCCTTTAGCTTGTTGCCTGTAGGTTTGCAGCAGCAAATCAGGGAGCCAAAGGCACAAACAGTTTGACTAGCCCCATATTCATTTTCCAGGGACAAGCTTGTTGGCTTAAATTGAGCCTGCTGAAAATGTGGCCAGCATTTACCCTGGCAAAAAAATACCCCTGCTTATGCATATGTATGTTACACTGACATGAAGGTTTCCTGAGCTATAGAGAGCTGCATATCAAAATAAAAACCTATTCATTAAAAAAAGAATGAAATTAATATACCCGAACATAAGGAAGATGTGCTGGCTTAGTTAAATAAGGCGCAACTGGTATTATTTAATTAAAATCTAGAGTGCAGCTGTTACAGAAAAATCTAGCCAGATAGAAAAATATGCCCCAATAATGTGTTTCAACATCATTTTAGCAGTAAACTCAAGAATAAAGTAGGGGTGAGTGTTTTGTATATGTGTGCATACATAATGCATGTATATACATCTGTGTCAGTGAGAGGAAGAGAGAAGGGAAGAGGACAAATGTGTTCAAATACCTCTTCTTTACTGAGAGAAACTATAAATAAAACTACACTTTATGTGAGCTGGTGGCCTGGAGGCTCAGAGGATGCACAGTGAGTGCTTAGAGACCGAGGACAAGGGGGGTGATGCTGTGAGCCCCTTTGTGTGTGCACAGGAGCCAGGGTTTTCTGTCCTTTACCACCCAGGTGTACACAGTGGACATCTCACAAAAGAAAATGGCTTTGTTCAGTGAGTGAGAAATCATTTCAACTGTGCCATTTTTCATTTTGTCCAAGAATGATAAAGATGTATTTATTTTCTATAAAGAATAGTTATTTGCATCGCTGCTGTTTCTAAAACTTACTGGGCTAATGTCTTGCTTTACTACTTAAAGCAGAGCATTTCAGCTTTTCAGAGAAATAATTGCATATATTAGACTAGCAGAAAAAAATAGCAACTTTTGGAGGAGGTTTCTGAGGAACCAGGCAGTTACATAAACCAAGGAAACAGAAACCCAACACTGTGGGAAGTTTTGGTGGCATTATTGTTTTTTATTTTAGTAACTATTTATACGGCACTGTAATTTTGCATGACACTCTTCAGAGAATAACAAAGACAAGTGGTCAGAGCTCTAGTTCCAGCACTGCTCTGCTGCACACGCTATCTGACTGAGGAAGGGCTGGCTACTTCTCTCCTCTTCCTATCCTCGACTGGCAATCCAGGTTTCTGAAGCTGTGTCTTGTCCTGTCCTTGCTATATTGCTTTTGCAGGGACAGGAGATTTTCAAGCAAGATCTCACAGCACAAGGAGTCCTCAGGGAAGCAGACCTGTTTTTCCTTCTGCTCTGAGCAGTGCAAAGCTGCCAGAGAGGGCTGGGAATCGGGCCTCGTGGAGCCTGTCGCTGGGAGCTTGCAGCATGCAACAGATGGGTGTAGGAAAGGAGGGAAACGAGCAAAAGGAGACGCAGGGGAAGGAGGGCAAAGGCTAAATAACTTAAGATCATTTTGTTAATTAAACCTCCGGCTAGAAAAGTGCCACGTATTTTTGATGAGCAAGGGTTTTGATAACATTTTGATAACTCCAGTCTTTTACTTCTGTTCATGAAATAATTGACATTTGTGGTATTCTACCTTCTTGTAATATTTTTTGCAGAACAGGCATAGGTTTTCTAGGCTTTTCTTCTCTCTCTATTATCTTATAGTCTCTGTGTAGCGTTTGTTTGGTAATTCAAAGCAAATAGTTCACCTTTTTCTAGTTCACCTTTTGTCTACAAGTAAAATTCGTGTCGTGTTGAAATAGATTTCATTTGCTCAGAGATGGTGGTGGGGCCTCTGCTTTTCTATGTCCGTGGTTCCTGTGTGCGAGCTTTTGGCAGCAGTCCCTGGGGGAGTCGCTGACCATCTGAATCAAACACTGATGGTTTGGCCTTTCCCTCCCCAGATTGCTCTGAAAGAATCTGCAGGATCACCTGGCCAGCCAACAAGCCAAAAGTGGGAAGTAAGGTACACTGGGCTTTCAGGAAGGATCTGAAGGGGGTTGGGGGGGGACATTTGAAGCAGAGAAAGGTAGCTCTTATCCAGGGACACAGATTCAAGTCTGAAAGTCATGAAGATGAGTGTGGGAAAAAGAAATCAAGCCAAAAGTCTGGGGTTTTTTGTTTTGTTTTTCAGTGGATGTAGTCCATAGAAAACAGCAATGTTGTATGAGGGAACTAAATGCCAGAGGGGAGTGGGGGAACTGGAGAAGGAGACAGGCGAGGGCGGAGGACCAGGGACCAGGTCAGTGCTAAATGGGAGCAGAGAGCGGGAGCCCACATGGGGAGGGAGCTACCAGAAGACAGGGCACAGGCGAACGAAAGCTCGCCCTCCAGACCATTCCACAGTAGCGCTGGCTTTCCTGCTCTCACCTGCCAGACCTGGGAAAAGAAGCATTAGGGCTCCTGTTCTGCCCTGCCTGGCCGTGTGCCCTGAGGGAGGTCGAAGCAGGAGGGATCCGCGTTGCTCAGAGCCATTGCAGCGCGCAGGGAGGGAGGCTGCCACCAGGAGCCGGCCGGGCGGCGAGTAGCATCCCCGCCGCCTCCCGCTCCTCCCGGGCAAGTGGACTGAGCTGAAGAGGCTGAATGCTGGATGTGCGTGCTCTGGGCAATTGAAATTAGACCCTTGTAATGTTATGTAAGGCATGTTTTTGTATTTTATACACTGCCTGAATCTCAGATGCTGAAATATTCACACAGCTCTTCGTTCTTTGGGGAGCAAGACACAGGTTTTCCCCAGTGGCACAGTGATAGCTTCTGATCCGCCAGCCTCCCGCTGTCCACTGTCATCGCAGCTCACAGTCACCAAGTGGCCCGAGGAATAGCTGGCACTCAAGGACCCCCCTCCAGTGCCCATAACTCTGAAACTACATGACATCTTAACCTTTATGAAATTTCTTCAAGACAGCATTTAAAAACACCCAAATCCTTCCTGACCTTTACAGTTTAGTAGAAGGTTTTTTTGTTTTGTTATTTTTTTAAATTGATGTTACTATATTTTTTTTCTTTAGCTGTGGCATTTTTAAGCTAGTTCAAGAGGAACTTTGCTTTGTGTTTCCCATGCTGGTTGAGCCCAATCATAAATCATAAAAGGGAAAGCACTCCAGACTCAAACCTAACTCTATAATGTTTTTATGTTTGTGACATTTTATCTCTCTCAGCCAGTGGGAAGTTCTTATCCTTTTAATTTATAATCTGTTAGGTTTCAATTTGACTCTAGATGCTGACTTCCTTTGTAGCCTTCCATGCCCATCCTCACCCCCATTTCACCATGCTGTGGCTTGGTGATTGCATATCAGGTGTACAGATCGTTCAGAGAATCTCCCAAGGGGATCAGTGATTGCTGCCCCGGATCATCAGGAAGCTGACCCCTTTTCATATGTAGGAAATCAAGGTATCTTCAATAGAAAAGCCAATGGTGCAATTTGACAGTAATACACTGCCTAAATCTAGAACTAATCTGTTGAGTACTTCGGCAAAGCTATCTTAGTGTAAAACTAACACAAGAGAGGAATCTATCCTGGCATCTTTACACAGAACTGTGAATATTTGTAAAGAGAAACTGGAAACTTGAAAGGAAGCATTCTAGTTTTTTCTACAGCGCTTGCTTTTTAATGTTAGTAGAAACTGTGTATCCTGCGGTGCACAGCATTGTGCTGCAAGACCTGGCTTTTTACAAAGGGAAAACTTTCCACGTTCATATATAGTCTTTATCTAGCATAATCTCATAAAATCTTCCACGATATCAGGCAATTACTACATTCAAGCCTCAGAGTCTAAATACTCTCTAGTGGTGCTATTGGATTTGTTTATACAGTATTGTTCTGTTGCAAGCCGAGTACAGCACTGCAACAGCTTTGTAGGCACAAAGATGAGTTCTGCTAAGCCTGTGTAAGTCTCTGCTCTTTAGCCCAAAAAACTGAAGGTCAGTTCAAAGCTGCTTGTTGAGGGAAACTAATCCTGCAAACAGTACATTCACTGGCCATTATTTCCAAATCCAAACTATCTTATAGTCATGAAATGGAAAGTTTATGGAGAAAACAAATGCTGCATTTATTACTGTGATGCAACATTCATAAAATATATTTCATTGGGGGGGAGTTTACACAGGGGGTAATGAGATTTTTCCTTTATACATTATTTATAACTGCTTAATCCAGGTGCTGTAGGTTATTTTTTTATCCCTCAGTTTCACAGCTACAAAACACTTCAGTATTTCTAATTTATTTCTGCTTACAATACAGATGTTCTCAATTGTGTCTCTAACTACATTTCAACTGTTATGATTGCTTTTATTTGTTTGTGTCACTGTACACTTAGAGGTTGAATGTGCACTACACAATAGTTAGGTTCCAAGCAGCTTGTAAAAAGCCTCTGGTGATTTAGTTACCAACAAATTAAACTATGCCTAACAGTAATATCTTTATCATTAGTGGTTTTAATCTTCAAATGATTTCCCTGCAGTTTATATTGCTCTGTGCATGGGCTCCTATATCTTCACATAAAGGTTTCATCCTTTTAAACAGCATATTTCAAGATGACCATTTGGAAACAACATTTGGAGGAACATTTGGGTTGCATCCTCTAACTAAATTTCCAAGCTGTTGGTAACGGACTAAAGAAAATGTGGTCTGCACTGAATACTAAAGAGCTGCAAATGTAAGAGCCTTGAAGGTTATGTGTAAATATTGACATTTTTATTTTATTTAGCATACAAAAATGAACTTGCAATGTTGCTTATCTTGATCATACAGCAATGACCGCATCTGCATCATCTGAGATCTATTCCTCACACTTCTGACTTTCATAGATGTTCCAGAGTTTTCCCATTGAGGATGTTATTGATGTCCCTGATTAGGCAACAGATATCAGGGGATTGAGTGTCCATATAGGAACATGTCAACCAAGAGGCAACAAATGGAAGCAGAGAAAAAAAAAAATCCTTTCATCTTCAAAGGCCATGTTATATGTGCAGATATGGGTCCCAATAAAACCATTAAGGTCCTTTCCTGAGACATGTAATGGGACTTCAGGGCATTCAGCATCCAGCAAAACAAGGTCTTTGGTTCATCATAGAGGAAGCACAGAAAAATAACTGTAACATTACATATACCCCAGCTGTTCTTTGCACTTAGCCATACTGCCCTTTCCCCTTGAGTGTGAGTCTGTTGTCATTTCTTTTTTAACCAGAGGTTTCTGTGGAAACCTCAGGGTCTGCATATTTACATGCTTTTTTCCTAAAACACTGAAAAAGAATCCAATGTGCAGATAATAAAGCCTGCAGTTCTTCAGGGCTGTTGTTTATTCTAAAGGCATTTATATGTTAAGTGCTAAGATGGTCACTGCACAGTTTGTAATCCCAAGGCATGAAACATGAGGGCCCCACAGCATTCCCCTTAAATCTAATCAGAAAGCCATGAGATCTTAGCTGTTCACACTACAGATCTGAGTAACTGCTTCATGAATGGCACTATAGTCACCAAAAATCCCCAGTAATGACTCCAGAACACATCAGATCTCTCCCTGGGCAGCCTAACCTCAACACCAACACTATCAAGAATTTTTCTGAAGTATCTGCTTCCCCTTTTCAAACTTCTAGCTCCTATATGAAGCCTTGGCATGCTGTTTGCATCAGCTGGCTGCCTCTTGTGCTCCTCTGGGGGTGTCTTGAAGATTTCTTTTTTTTTTTTTTATTTCCACATGGGAGAGAAGAATTTAATAAATTGCAGAATCATAAATTTCATTTAGGGGGAGGGAGGAAGAACAGTAACTTCTTTGTGCTACATGGAGACTGTATAATTTGCATAAATATTGCCTGTCTCTTCGGCAGATAGAGTAATTAAGAAGTGACCGGCACTGTTCTTGTTTGGTCATCCTCCCTGTTCTTGTACAAAATTGGTTTCATTTATTCTCCTTTTACTTATTTGCCAAAGAGTTTCTGATTCATCCAGTCCTCTGTTTTTATTGGACACAGGGGTGAGCCTTACCAAGAGGTGCAGTGCTCTGCTTACAGAGCTGCTTTGCCCAAATTGGAGAATATGTCCCTGATTCACTTTTCTTGAAGAAAGCCAGGCATCAATGTACTCAGGCCAGCATGCTTTTGGCAGCTCATGCAAAGTGTGGAGAACACATGTAATTTGTCCTTTTTAATTTATTCTTCTCTGCCCTGTAATAAAGTAAGCAGCCTTATCATGTATTAGTCAAAGCTTCTCGGAAGGCTCCCTCTGTGCTTCCAGAATAGTCCTGTAGTGACAGTGTAGCACTGGCAATAAAAGACAGGAGACATATGCAAATGGTGAAGTCTGCTTCTGACAGGGATCGACCCATTTCTCTCGCCAGTCCAACATGGCTAAGGACAAGCTTGTGGTGGCTGGTGGGTATGCATGTCTGTATTCAGTTTATAGCTGGCTTCATGGAATGGCTGCAATGCGGAACTGACAGGGCTGTGTCCCATGCCAGCCGGTTGAGGGATAATGGTGTGTTATTAACCTTGATGATCATCTATTCAAATGGGCTGAGAAAATAAATTCCCCCTGCTTCTCCATTTCTGAAAAACAAAACAAAACAAAACAAAAGAGAAATTCTGCAAGGACTAAGGAAAGGTTTTAAAGGGAGCAATAAAGACTTGAGCTTTTGGAAGAATCAGCAGCTTTGGACGTGAGAGAGGATCGGGACAGAATGCTTTATAGCAGGAAGGTTCCACTTAATGGTGGGACTAACTAAGGTCAGAGAGAGCTGATGTGATGGGAGGAAGGCTCAGCAATTAAGAGGAGAGCTCTGAGCTGCAGGAAAAAAATAAACAAACATGGACATCTTAGAGGAACCTGATGTTACCCAAAATGTTGCCATGAATTTGGAAAATGAACATAGAATTTACTGGGCTTGCATTGATATGTGTGTCTTTGTGCTATGTGAGCATAATTTTGTTTGGGGGTTGAGTGCAGCTAAGCTGCATACTATCATATTGCAGAAGAGATAACAAGCAAAGATCCTCCACCCAGTAAATATGCCAGAAGGGCCTGGAGCAGAGACAGTGCTGCTGCCTACCTATATCTAACAGAAGCTTAAAAAGTCACTTGATTTACTGTGACCTCGTTTGGGGCTTGCATTTCAAGAAATATAGTCCAGCTGGAGAGGAGAGCAAAAAGAATAATCAGGGGTCTAAAAAAATTGATCTGTGAGAAAAGATTGAATGACCTGGGGTTGTCTAACCCATACAAGAGGAGCCTTACAGAAGAAAAAGCAGGTCTTCAGCTACATGAAGAAAAAGAGAACAATCCTGTTGTACATTCCTGGGAAAAGTAAATACCAATAGGCTTCAATTGCATTAAGAAAGATGTCAGTTAATCATTAGGAAAAACTTGGTATTCTGTAGGAATTTGGTGGCATACCGCAGTAGGTCAGGAAGAGGTAGAGTCTTTGTCATTGGATATCCTTATGAATAGGCTAGACAACATATGAAAATAATGACAAAGACATATCAGGGCCTTAATTGACCTTGTAAGCCTGACAACTTTCTGAATACACAGACTGGTCAAGTGAAACCCAGTGAGCACCTAATGAGTAAAGTCAAGCAAGAGACAAAGGGATTTGCACCACTTTTGTAGCTGGGACTTGAAGAGGAGGTAGGAGGCGGTAAATCCCCTATGTATTTTGACAATGGGAATCTCCCTCAACTTTGAAAGCAGATTTTTGTCAACTTAAACCACTTCTCCCTTGCCAAACCTATACACTACCTTCATCTTATCTAGAGAAAGCCCCAGCCAACTGGCTTTCATCCATGTCTTATCTCTGCCAGACACAAGGAAGCCGTAACATATGGCTTCAATGAAAAGGAGACATAGAGCTTGGTGTCATCAGGATATTGATGACATTGTAGCCTATGCCATTTCACAATATCCTCTAGTGGTTTCATATGGGTTTTGAATAAGAAGGGTAACAGCAATGAACCCTTTAGTACTTCAAGCTGCAAGACCTCGGAGAAAAAAAAAAAAAAGAAAAAGAAAAAAACATTTATCTGTGCCTTTGGGATCTTCTTGACAGAGATTGTCAGAACACTTTAAAGAATTTCTTCTCTCCTGTCACCCATTTTGCCATAGCAGCAATGTGTAACAGCAAACAGGAAGCAGACTTAATGTCTGGACTTCAGTCTGACTTTCATGCAGTGTTAAAATATAGGAAGAATTAGCAATATTACAGGAAAATAATTTATTTACTAAAGAATGTATGTGTATGTATGTGGGTCTGTATGAAGTCATGTAATCATATAGTGACAGAACTCTTACACCTTTGCTGTTAAATTCCTACTGTCTCTAGTCAGAATGAATCTGACTAATAATTGGAAGACTAATTTATATATTCTATAACTCCTAAAATATATTTATATTTATATAGTTTAGGAATTTTAGCCCTGAGAGCTGTAGAGCAAGAATGTTCTGCACAGCTGATCATCTGCAGTGGCCTAGCAATGAGACCTGCCCTAATAGATCAGGGGGACAAATAGGTAATCCCTTAGTTGGCTTAATCAACCAGTGAAAGTCACAGGTGAAATGATGTGACCCTTATGTGAAGAAGGGAGGGTAGAATCCATTGATAAAGATGCAGAATAGGGGAAGAAGATATAAAATCTCAGTTCCCTATTAACAATTACACTGTAGGCAGACATGTCTTTGCCCCCAGGCTTATATCCATCTGGAGCTCCAACCTGCACTGTGCCAAACAAGATTTAGCTTAAATGCCCAGCCATTTATTTGGAGTGGATCATTGGTATACATTTTTGTTTGGTATAAAGATTTGCTAATAACCATTGATATGGTATGTAGTCCTGAAAAGTCTCTGCTTCTTATATAAAAAGTATATCGCCGCATTGTTTAGGTTTCATGTTCTTTTCTGCCATCGGTGACAAGAAAACCACACTGAAATTACTGTATATGCCTGTCACGTGCCTGTGCTGTAATAATGGAAGTAAATTAATTACTCCAGAGTCTGGTTAGCTCACCTGCCTCAGCCATTTCAACATAACCATCAGGAGGATGTCCTGGAGGCCCCATATTCACCACTGGAAGACTTTTCAAAATAGAGCACTATTAGTAAGGCCATCTGACCTTTCTCCCTTCCATGCTGTGATACTTGGTGGACAAGACGTAAACCATCCCAGTGAACAGCATGGGGGCTGACAGGCAGCTAAGCAGAGGAGGAGCTGCATGAGTGAAGTGTTGAAGTTGACTCACCACTACTGTCCCATCAACGTTACAGAGAGAAAGGGGGGTTCTAAATACAGGAATGGTTGTAGGGTAGGAGTGAAGCAAATTAGTGAAATCCATCTTGTTTTCACATAACACAAATACCAGCTGAGCTGGAGTGATGCTGTGCAGTAGATTGCAATGAAAACATGCAGTTTGTGATAAGCTGACAGGAGCTGGACTGAGCATAAATAGCTTAGAAACATCAGTGGATAAATGCAAAGTTTTTGCTTTTATGTTTAAAGAAGACATATTTGCTATGCTTTGCTTTTTGGAATATAACACATTGTGTTAATGCCAGCAACTATATTTATAACACCTTACACTTCCCAAGTGTCAGTTTTGTGTGTACGTTCTTTTTTTTTTTTTTTTTTTGAGCTATGGACCTGTTTTAATTATCATTAGAACTTTGTGACCAAGGAGATTAGACTTTCTCAGCATGACTAACTGTTTTCTCAAGACATCTTGGCTATAGTGGAGTGACTGTGGTGACATTTGCACAGGTGGGCAGATGGTGCCTGGGACATGTCTGGTTGCAGTGCAGACCTCAGGATCGTAGCTGAGGAAGCCAAGCCACTGCATTTGGCCTGATTTATAAGAAAATTGCTTCTCAGCAAATATAGTCTGTGTTATCCTTTCTGCTAGATGTAATGGAAAAAATGGTTAGCCATAGCAAAACAAGACCACAGCTAAAACATATGTTTTGGCAAAAGGCCATGAGGGTTTATATCAGATATCCCTGTGTGTTTGTTCCATACCAACTAAAACCATTTAAACTCCTTGGGAAATACTGAAGAAGACAAACACATTCACAAGTGTGATTGACGATGGGAAGTTATAAGATAGATCACAAATGATAAATTGAGCTTGAAAACCAAGCAGTATGAGAACAAAAGCTGAAATGGTGTAAACGGGAAACAGTCTTCTAGAGTCATAATCTAAATTTGATTTCTGCTAAGAGTTGGTTGTAAATGTGGAATAGTTCCCTCGCTCTCAAGACAGGGAGATCTTGCATTGAGGCTACCGGTGGGAGTCAGCAGATGTAGGGTACAGAGAAACACAGTCCTTCAGACAGAAAGAGTAGATATGGCATGTTTTGGAGTACTTGGGGCCACAGACTGATTCAGTAAAATCCAATTGCTTTTTAATTCCAACTCTGAAAAAGAATCATATGATTTTCTACAGATAGTTGACTAACGTCCACTAACTCTTGAAAAGAACTTTATGTCCTACTTTGTGACTGCCGTGTAACTAATTAGATGGTTTTCAGCTGGGGGAGTTGTTGTGATCTGGCCTGCTGCATGTAGGTGCCAGGACCCTTGGCATACTGTGCAGCTGTGCTGCTGACTTCCTGCTATGGACTTTGTGTTTAACCACCATTATTTAACTTTCACCTAATTGGGAAAAGCTCATCAATGTAACACTGTTTTAGAAGTGGCTCTTTATGGATACAGCTGATGGGACTTATGCAAGTCAAATGCTACTCTAGAAGTCCTCTGGTTAGCCATACAGTTTAACAAAGTTACTGATTTAGGACATAAGTGGGTAAGACCGCAAATTTCATCATGTGTTTGAAACTGGTTTGTGCATGTACAGCTTTTTTCTATCTTCAGCCCAAAGCATTATAGCAGCCTTCAACAAAGATATCTCTCTGTTTTAGGCACCAACATCATAACAGTTTTTACATTCTTGCTTTGCTCTGCACTCATGTAGTCCTGGAAGAGCTCCATGGGCTTCAAGGGTCAAGGCAGTGCTGCAATTGCATAGAATTAGAATTCTTTTTCTTTAGCAAAAAGATTTGGTAATGTAGCAAAACCAATGTACCAAGGCCAGCTGTGGCATTAACAGTGACTATAATTTTTGAGCCAAAGTCTTAAATGGTGTAAGTGAACCTGTTCTGTTCAAAAAAAACCAAAATTAAATTAAAAAACAATAGCTTAAACTAAGACAAAAGGGTTGGAGTGGCAGCAGTAAAAAGAACTATAAAAGATCTAAGATGTGGAACTTTTTTTTTTTTAAACTGCTTTTCCTGCTTCATGCCCATTTCTGCACCTGCTTATATAGGAGCTGAACATGGCCAGTGACTGATTACACTTACATCAAGGTACATATATGGAAGGGCATTTGAATAAATCACCATTTTGCCTATAGAATTCAGAAGCAGAGATCTCCAGCTAGGGCAGATTTAAACTTCTTTGAGGTATAAAGGTAGCTGAAGCAGGTGGGTTAAATGAGCGGGGTGTAGCAGCTGGGAGCAGAGCACTGAGATAAACAGGAATGTGCTGGCTCTTGTGATTAGGTCAGAAAAGCTTCCTCAGTGTTGCCCTGTTCTTTGGAGCCATAGCTTGTAATCAAGGAATGAATATCCAGCTCTCTTGACACTTCTGTACAGAAACACCTAGTAGGTGGGATTGCTGTGCCTGCACCAAGCTTTCTTGTTCTGTGACTTTTGGGGATTGGCAACACTTGTGTGGTGCCTGGGGAGCGAATTCTCAGCTGCTGCAGCTCCACCATTGCAGGGTGCTGTGGTTTGGGACTGCAGAGGAATCTCAGCTCTTACCAGCTCCAGAAGCAATGACTAAGAACTGCCCTAAGCCTCACCTTGTCACATGTCACTGCCCTGACGTGTGCCAAGAGGTAACGTAAGCAACACAGAAGGCATCTGGAAAGAGGGGAGACAGGAGGAACTCAATTTGGCAAATGCTGGAGCACAGCAAGTTTTCAGCAGTTTATTTTGGAAATAATAGCTTGCTAAACAACCATGCTTTAAGTGCAGTGGGTTATTTTCAGCCTCAGTAATATTTTATTATTATTATTAAAACCAAAAGTGTACAACAGTTATAGGATCATGGTCATGCTCCTAGCTAAGATTCACTGCTCATTAACCATTCAGTTGTTGTGTGATTTTAGAAGTGCTGGACTTTTAAGTGTTTTTCGGTGGTGGTGGGTTTTTTTGTTGTTGTTTTTGCTAATTCTTGTCATTCTCAAACACACCCATTTTAATTACCAAGAAATTAAACTTCCTGCAGGAAGAACAGTAGTGTTATCTGGTTTGTGCATGGGCTGCCTCCATCACACTAGTGCATAATCAAAGAAAATATAATTACAGTTCTGCATATTTGAGGCTGAGTCCTGCACTCTAGTCTGTCCATCCTCTATTCACACAAGCAGGTGAGCCCTCAGATTTTGCTTGGCTAAAATGTACTGTCCTGTAATAAAGAAAAGAGGAAATCTGTGCTAGGATTTAGAGCACCTGGTTTTATTAAATCTAATAGACCAACTTTAACTGTCACCATGGTGTAAAGCAGGTGATTCTCTTGAATGACTGGAGCTGTTCCAGTCTTACATTTCAGGACTGAGATCAGAACCAGATCCAGCCTGCTCAAAAATAAAGCAGTTCTATCATTTGCTGGAAGTGAGGAATCGACTGCCCAAATCTTCAGTCTCTCTGCTGTGTCCAGCCTGAGTTTGTGTACTATAAAATGTTACATGGACTCCATGGGGTGCTCTTCTAAATATGTTCCACAATGTTTACTAATAAGGCTCTTTTTTTCTTCTTCATGTAGCTTGTCCTGTAAAGGTAATAGATACTTCTGCACTAGTATTTTGTTCTGTTCCTATTAAAACCATTTTAAGGTTCAGGAAAAAAGTGTTGTTGTTGTTTTTTCTTTCTGAAGCTATTATAAATACTCAGTAGTTCAGGGTCCCTGTCATGCTGTCTGTAACCACATACTTTTAAATCCAAATATTTGAAGTGTGATTTACGAGAGGGAGGGGTTAAGTTTACAGAGGGCTTTCCCAAACTGGGATGCAAAGGTGCTGGTAGAGAGAGGTGAAAAAGCAAATGCATTTAATTCTGCTTCCAATGTGGGGACATACTGATTGTATCGGGGAGGGGGGAGGATGAATAGAAGAGCTTACCTGGGAGAGAGACACAGGGCAGAGTCAATTGCAAAGTGCTAGCTTACAGAATTTAAAAAGGTAAATGCACTTATTTGTAGTCAGTGGTCTAAGTTGCAGTGTTTGGCATGAGCTGGCTCCTATTTATGCTTGACTTCACAATGTGTACAGCATTTTCATTAAAGCTATCAGGTTGGGGTGGGGGAGCTGTAGGAGAAAGAAGACATCCCTGTCCTAGTAGTGCTACCTCAGAAATCACAACATCCTGTGTGAAAATGCCGTGCACTCCTTGCTTACCAAGTGGCTTAAGTTAATATAAGGGGACTCAATGTTCTAACTTTAAATGCCAAGGGAGCAATACCTGAAAGGTCTGAGAATGAAGCACCAGACTACAATTTCCTATTTACTATAGATGGTGTATTTAGTAACTAATCAACCAACCTAATAATCTAAAACAGTATTTGACAAAAAGGTCAAGTGTTTAATATTAGGGCTGGGAGAACCATAAAAATCTGTAAGGGGAATGCTCCTTGGAACAGCCAGCCAGATGCAGCTCCTGGCTTTGTCATTGTATCTCTCAGTTCCTCCTTTCCTTCTATAAAAATGTCACAGTCTCTTAAGCTCAAACGATTCCATACATTTTCTGCTTCTGGAGGATGTAAGTCTATGGAAAGCTCAGTTTCCAGTTGCCAGACCAAACAACTCTCTCTCTGGAAGATTCCTCTCTTGAAGTCTTCTACAGCTTTTCAAAAAGTGTCATAGTTATGGAGTAAACAAAAGTTCCCAGGAGGAGGTGGAGGACTCTGTATTTTATGGAAATCTCATTAGAATGCAATCAAAGAGACTTTTCAAATTAAATAATTGCTTTATAAAACTTAGCAGACTTTATGTTCCAGGTCTGCTAGCCAAATGGATCTCAGCCAGAGGGGTGAGAGGGAGTGAACCAAACCAAACCAAAGCTGGGATAAATAGCCTCCACTTCCACACTGGTTTTGAAGTTGGCTAATATACGCAGGAGCTAGAAATTGCCACAGTGTGCTGCTGACCTATAGAGCAACCTGGGCAGCTTCATCCAGCTTCAGAACCTCATTTCCCCAGTACAATACAGAAACAGTAACTGAGACTAAATGCTATACTTGGATCCAGACTGCAGGACACACATATCTGATTTTATTGTTACTACTGTCCTCCCTCAGCTCCTGTCTCTGATGATGTTCCCAAATTCTGTTCTTCATGACAGTTAGCAGTTTATTTTTTCTATCATCTTCTTATTTGCCTACAGCGGCCGTGGCTACTTTACATCTGCCCATGGGATCCCACCTCAGCTATAGCTGTTTGAACTAACATGTCTCCTTGCTGCATCTTCCAGCGGAGGAAATTGCAAGAAGTACTGTCATGGCCAGCAGAACAAACAGATGATCCACCCTGTAACTCAGATTGCTGTAGCATTTTTTGTAAACCCACATGGCTAATAGCAGGTTGATCATTTTTTGGATTGGCAGATATATACTAGAGGAACAGGGTATTTGGAATTAAAAATGAGACACACCTTTTAATTCTCATGAAAGCATTATCATGGGAAGCCTTCTTACATCAACAGAGTGAGAACAAGTTAAATATTTTGTTTCAAAGGGATTATCCCTACCCAGCAGGGAACAGCTGGCATAAAGCGTTGATCCACCTCCCACTGCAAACACAAGCCAAACTCCTGTTGATTTCATTGGTACAGAATCAAGCCCCTATTAAGTCCATGACCAGCTTTGCACAACTTCTGTCCCCGTATGCTTGCCTTACCCATAGGCCTGACCCTCTCCCACCCTGAAAACCCAAGCTGAAGAGGGCAGCAATGAAACTGGGAACATTTTAAGAGGTAAATGAGTAAACTTTTTTTAAAATATATTCAGTTGTGGAGTATATCTCAAGTATCCCCACTAACTTCAGTCCTTCTGACTGCATAGCTGAATGACAAGGAACAATATGTATCCAGGATCTCGACTCACTGAAATGAGAGAGTTCCTTCTTTTTTCTGGATTAGCATGGTTCCTTTCCAGGTTGTGTGTGATTTCTGGGTGAGCTGCTTGAAAAGGACTATTTTCTCATGGTATTTCTAAGTTTTGTGTACAGTTATTTTGCAGTATATTTAGTGACAGAATGCAAGTTACTGGGTTGCTTGAAAGACCTCACTCTGGGATCTACAAGGGGCCAAGGGCTTCTTATTCTCTTTCCAGAGCGTTCACATCAAGAGGAGGACATATATTTATATAGAATTGCTTAGACAACATACATTACTTAGAAGAAATCTAGCCATGAGTTAGGATCCTAATCTCTGACATTGACAGGCTTCAACTCCATCAACATCCAGTCCCTTCACTGTTACACTGTTTGAATGAATTTCTGCTAAATGGCAGACCAGGTTGAAACTCCCAGTGCCTAGGAATGGGAAAAAATGTAGTAAGTGATTGGGTTATTAAGAGCCTTATGGTATGTGACAGTGAAAAAACTGAGGTTGTACCCTCATATGTCATCTAAAAGTTAGTACTGTGAACAAGATGTTTTCATATCCTTTCTAATACTTTGAGATAGATCAAAATTTATCATAGCTATCTTCATTTTACTCAGTTAATAATAAATGATCAGTGAAACATTTTGGAATAGGAAAAGCTAGATGATTCATATAACCTCTGCTGTGAAAGGTTTTCAAAGTTTAAAACATACAAAGAGAAGTAAAAGTAGCTATGTCCCTTTCACAATATGTAAAAGCCAAGAAATTATGTAGGAGAGCTAAGAAGTTTGAATTGAATAACACAGTTTGTGAGATGTTCATACAGGTTTGATTTTTTTGATAGTCAAATTGAGTTTCAGTGTTCAGCATTTGTGTGAGTTCTCGAACAATTGAACTGCCTTCATGGCCATTTCTTTTCACTGAAAGTCATCCTTTGATGATAGTGGTATGACTGTGTGAGTGTTGTATAACTGCAATTTCTAACCCCTGGGGAAGGTGCTGTGTGTAAAGCTGTGTTTCTTCTTAAAACTGATAGAAGATCCAAGATGTGAAAAGGAGTCCAAAGTCTTGCTCAACTGTTTATAGCTAACAAGGAATCCAGAAACTTTGCCATAACATTCCTGTTGTGCACACACCTCTGATAAGTCTGCACAAAGAATAAAGGACCAAATTCGCTGCTGGAATAAAAAACACTATTTCTTTGGTGTGTCACGCTTTTACTACCTGTTTCAGCAGAGACCTTGGTTACTAAAAGCTGAAATATAAAGATATGTCTTTACCCCTCCAAATTGTATAATCAGTGTTTTTATCTTTGTACCAGTGCACAGAAAGAGAAATAATGTGATGCATGGAAGACTTCTTTATACAGCTTCCACTTTCAAAGCCTGTGAGTGGTGAAAGTAGTGTCCCATTCAAGTAGATTATTTTACAATAATACTTGTCATTGCTATTGCATTGTTTCCAAAAGTGTGTTAGCCTCTTGTCTGTGGAAGGCTAGACATGCTGGACCACTGTTTCTGGACCAGTATTGCAGTTCCCATGCTTTTCCATTGTTAGAGCTGCTTCTGTTGAATATTCTGGCTAGCTAAAAATTTGAGATAATCTAGGTTGTTATTCTTATGAGGAGAAATTGCTGGTGAGAGTCATGTGCTGCTTTTATGTATTTCTGTGTTTACAGAAAAAAGGACAAAGATCTGTTTTTCTGACCCCAGGACAAGTCAAACAAGCAGAAGAATAGAAGAATTTTATCCCATTGCCTGTGAGGCCTCCTTCAGCCACAGCCTGTTCCTTATGCTCACACTTGGCCTCTTGTAGGGAAGCACTGTCTGCATGCCCTGCCTCCATTCCTCATTTCTGCAGTGTTTCAGTGGCTTTTCGTACCACCCAGCTCTGGTGGCCACTCAGTGCAGTGCTCAGAAGATATGCTTCCCTTGTAGGTCAAGTCTCTGATCAGACTGACCTTGCCTTTGCTGTGTACAATGACTTGTGCCTGTGCTTTGCTTTGGAGGCCACGTATCTTCACAGAGGAGTTGAGCTGCTCCTTCTCAGCTAGCTCAACTGAAGGCAGTGACTACAGCCACCAGCTCTGGCAATGCTTCATCCAACCAGTCCTGAACTCTGTTTTCTATCAAAATTATTCTCGTAAATCTCCTTGCATAAAAAAGTGAGCCTGAAAAGAAGAGGAATAAAACATAGAGTGGTTTAGAACTGTATACTAGGAATAATTAAACTTTTAGTAAGAGGCTTCTGTCATTTCTCTATTTTTACTCACCGTGAGGAGGACAGCATGTTCTCATCTCCATAGAGTCACATAAATGACTTGATTAAAGTGCATGTTGCAGAGCTGAATCTGGGCATTTGGAACTTCCTTGCTGTTTTCTTAAAGTATTTGTATGATAGATGAGGAAAAAAAAAGTCCTGTGCTTAGTTCATCTTGTTATGATATAGCTATATTTTCCACACATGTGCAAATAGAGTAAAGAACAAGAGTTTTTTAGCTATTTAAAGTCTTTGAAAGAAGAAAGGCAGTTTAGATTACCAGCAGCCTACAATGTGCGTGGCACAAAAATGTCAGTTTTAATGGCAAAGTTCAGGATAAAACTGTGTCAGCTAATTTAATCATTTACCATGAAATACCAGTTATCTTAATCTTACATGCAGTCCTTAAGTCTGCTGCATATTTTTGTGTAATTGAATCCTGACCCTAAAAGGGAGCAAGCAAGGAATTTGCTTTTCAGTGAATAGTTAGGCTATAAATGTTCCTGTTTATAAATTGTATTTGCAGCATTGTCAGATATGTTAATACTGAGCAGCTAATATTTCTGATGAGTCTAATTTTTTTCTGGTTCGTATTTGTTTTCCATGCTGCAGAAATCATATTAGTATTCAGTTTCTATGGAACTTAACTGAATTCTCTGGAAAAAAAGTGCAAATATTGTTCCCAGAACTTAAGGCAAATAAATTAGTATCTAACCCAGATGACACATTTTATTCATGTGGTTTGCTTTCCATCTAGATACCTGATGCATTACTTCAGCCGCAAATTCAACAAGGCCAAGATGTCTTCATTTTCCTTCAGAGCAAGAACTGTATGAGCAGTGTGATGGAAGTATTGGTCTTCTGTGGCCAGGCGGCGAGAACCCATCAACAGCTGTGATGAGCAGAGCAGACACAGGGAGACAGGAGGCAGCTGAAGCCAAAGAGGACCCACGCCTGGAGCTGTGTGTGTGTGATTGGAGCAGAGAGAGGCCAGGACCCAAGGAAATCCCAGCAGCAAGGGAAAAAAAACAGATTGACTCTCAGTGACTCATTTAGCTCCTGGATTGGACAGATCTCTCCCCTGCTGGCAATTTGGCTGAGCATCAATGGACAGATACCAGGATGAATAGCTTAAAATAATTAGGGGTTGGAAATCTGCAAAACTGCTAGCCATCCAATTCTTTACTGTGCAATGTGAAGCACAAAAAAGAAATTACATTTAGGTTATTAAATATTAAGTCAGTGGATTTACCTCCATTTGGTCCAGAACAGGAAACTGGATAAAATTCAACATTTATTTCATTGTGTCGATGGTCTGTTTATCACTGAGCGGGTGAGTGCGTTTTGGCAGGTCAAGCTCTTTGACACATGGGGCAAATGTGTGCTTAATTTCTCCCAAACAGAGGAATTAATATAATAATAATTAACACAGATGAGAACAGAATTAAAATCAAGTACAGTCAAGAGTTCAGTTTAATGCCAGGCATCTTACTTTCTGTGTATTCTGAGGCCAGATTTTTTACTGTTGAAGATAGTGAGGATTTTGCCATTGGTGCTGATAGGAGCTGAATAGTGCTGAATGCAGAGAGACCGGATTCCCTGTACTTTCTATTTAATGCTCAGAAACAGAACAGAAGCAACAGGCTCATTTAGTATCAGTAAAGGTCAGTTAAAATTATAGAGACATCCTTTGGAGCAAATCCTCTGCCTTGTATTTGCATATTTATGAACTAGAGATTACGACAGGCTATTCCATTTATTAGAGCAGCGTCGCTATAGTTAATAGTCTGTCAGTATTTCCATTATAAACCCCGTTTTTCAGTGTTTTAATATCTCAGCCATTTAAAATCACATCAGGAAGCAAGTTGGCCTTGTGTTGTCAGGCCAGGTGCAATTTTTTGTTTTGGATTATTTTCAGTAATGAAATACTGTTCATAATATATGCAAATGTGCCACACCATTTCTCAGGGTGGGGGGGAATAGCAAAGCACAGAAGTTCATTGTGGCTTTGTTTTTCTTTAGGAAAGAAGGGAAAGAGGAATTTGACAAATGATGGCAACCGGGGCTTCATGATTTCAGAACAGTATCTCAAGCAGTTGCTCTCTGAAGAAACACTGGTTCTCAATGTGAAATGAAGTTGCTCATACTTACCAGTGGTGATCAAGGTATACTGCTGAGGATGGTTCCCCTGCCGCTCAAAAACATCTTGTCTTCCAGAGGCATGGGTGAAGCATACCAGGTAAGAAAGCAGAGGACATAAAAGTAGAGCCTCTAGAAGTAACGGAAGACCCAGTTGCAAACTGAAAAAGCTGACCTCCTTTACATGTTCTCCAGATGTAGAGAATTGCAGTGACCTTTCTGTTGATATTTGAGGTGGAGAAGTGGGGTTGCTGAGGCTTTGGGGAAGGGGCAGTTGTGAATCTGCTTTGCATGCATCCCTGAGCTGAGTGGTATTGCTTACCTCAGTAATCCTGCATCCTGCTCCTTCTAAACAGATCCAATTTGCTTTCACAGCGGTGCTGGTTGGCTAAAAAGTAACCAATCGCCTGGCAGGGGCAAATGTTTAGACTGAAATGCCAATTTTCAACCTATCAGGGCAGCAGGAAGTTGCTCTTCAGTAAAGAAGCTGGTCTTGCACTATAACCTCTTTGCCGCATGAAAAGACAAAGAGTCCAATAAGCACCCCCTGGACATTGATTTATCCTCAAGGCCTTAAAATGTCACTTGCAGCCACAGTAATTCAAATGTTAAAATTCAAATTCACGAAGAGTGGAAAAAAAAAAAGTTATTTGCAAAGTTCTTGTTGCTCTTTACTTCTGCCCTGCAAACACATAGTTGGAAGATGGGAACACAGTCTATCTTTTCCATCCTTTCTGTCATAGAGGTCTATGTGCACAACCGGGGACGCCACGGAAACTAACAAGGGCAGGCCAGAAACACCATGGAAACATCATATACAATCCACTTGGTGCATAGCAGCTAATAAAAAGATGCCCTGGGCAAGACCCAGGGCTGGGCCTCTGTGCTTTCTTTTGTGAATTTTGACTGGATTAAGAAACACCAAGTTTAGATTTACATTGCATAAACAATGTTTTAAATACATCTTTTAAGACATAGTTGCAAAAAAATGTCTGTGATCATAAAGCCCACAAATCTAAATGGTGAGCCAGACTTTGCAACCAAGAGCCCAGACCAAGACACTCCACCCAGGCTTGTAGAAAATCTGTTCCACATCCAAATGGCTCAGGCTCATTAGTAGCGCTTTCTTGAAACAACAGTATTTGGGATATTTTTGCAGGTTATTGCTAACCTAAATTGCATTTTCCAGATTCCTTCCAGAATTGCCATTGTAAAGAACAATCTGCCTTTCCCAGGCATGTCACAGTACTTTTTCAGCCAAAAATTATCTCTGGTCATGATAAGTGATCATAACTCAGAAGTAGGCAGGCTACAGAAATTCTACTGTGTTGAATGCGAAATAACTTTAGCAGTTTTATAAAGCAGGTGTGTTACCCAAAGTAACAGTGGGGGAGGGAGGCCCTGCCAAACGTGTTTAAAATGTATGAAGTATGAATTATTATGTGCCGTCTGCTGGAAGATAAGTCCATGCTCAGTAAGCTATCTAAACAGCATTGTTCACTACATGTATTTATTATGGTTTGGTTTTAATTTGCAGTGACATAAAATCTTGCATAACCGATTTGAATGCATCTTTGAATATTAAAAATACTAATTATTATGTAATTAGTCAACAGGATGTGTGTAATTGTGTAATACCAACATTCCTGGGTGTGGTAAGTACGTAGGTAGAATGCCAACACTCATCTAGACGTAGTATTGTAAAATTACACAACAACATACACCCTGGGTGGGTACTGTAATTGTATTTTACATTTAAACAATGGCTACATTAAGAAAATAGAACTTACTCCTTTTAAAAATATCTTCCCACAGGCATGGATCATAGTAGATGATGGTGATAATATTGCCCAAATAGAATATCTTCCATCTCCCAAGTGACCCAGGCTTCTTCATAAACATATAAACAGGAGACAGAACCCAGGCATGAAGAGCCCTTCATCCACTTGTGGCAGGAAGCCACCCCAAAACGGACATGTGACAATTGCTGAATCATGCACCAGAGTAACTGCAGAAAATGAACAGGAAGGACATTCTATCTCATGAAGAAACACATGATATTAACCAGAAATCTGAATAGAATTTTTATATTTCTATGACTTAACAGGCACCAGAACTGTCCTTAAACCATGGTGGAAATAGAACCATACATTGAATCACTGATTCTTCTTTGAACTTACCCAGGAAGATCTAGGTTACAGCCATTAAATGTCCTGAGCATTTTAGTCGACTATGATCTGTGCTAAGACTTATTGCCAATATGGTACAAAAGTCTTCTGCACTCATGGCCACCCCACCCCACTCCACCCCCCACCAGTCATCACTCATTCTTCCTATGGCACATCTGCAGTCATTGTCAGGCATGCACTTCACTGGAGACAAAAAATACAGACAGAAAAAGTGGAGTGTTCTTTTATATGGCTCACCAGTATTTTCTCTCTTTTGATATAGATCCAAGGTGAAAAATCCAGGAAAAGAAAGGAAAGGTGAAAATTCCAACAAGACAAAATAAGGAAAAAAGAAAAACCACTTAGCTCTTATTATAAATGTAAAATGTTGAAGCCTAAAGCTCTTTTTTTTTTCATGTGCCTGGGTGGAGAAGGGTGAGGTGCCCTATGAGGATGATTTTATCTTGTCCTTTCTAGTCTGAAGATCTTCGATGTGGTTTGGCAAGTTCATAAAAATATTTGTGATAAAGTTGAACTACTGTCTGGAAATGTTATGTACAGAGATGTAAGAAAGCTTAAGGAGAAAACTGCAGAAGAATCAGCACTGCACATGAATGAGGTTAAAAATTGCACACAATTAGCTACTAGATGACTCCTACTAAATAAATCATCAAAGACCTGACTGCTGCTTCCAGGTTTCTGCAACAGTATTGGCTCATTGGAGAAGCTAAAAATTGCTTAAGATGTTAATTTGGCCAAAGTTTTAGGAATTTGCTATTCTTGTTTGAATTCACTAATCAACCAACAAGGCCAATATACACTCTCTTGCCAAGGCTGTAAAGCAGAGCCTTCATGCTTCTAGGGAAGATACTATATTTATTGTTCAGGATCAAGGGCCCCATGATATGGAAAATGAGCTTCTTTGTGTTAAATGAGAGCAATATGGGAAAGAAAAACAACCTCCGCTTGTCATGGAATCTCACATCTTATTTCAGCACTCAGTAAAGCACTTTGCTTGTCCAATTTAATAAAGAAGCACAATTTCTTTTCCTGTATGCCTCCACAGATCAGGCCTAGCTCTGATCTCATTTAGAGCTTAATCCAAGACCCAAAGTAAAGGGAAAATATACCCACTGCTTCCAATTGGCATCTGGTCAGTCTTGTACAGTGGTTTTACTTAAATATATATACAGTGCTGAGCTTCTCCCAAGAAAAAGAGATGTAAGGGATAAGAGATGTATGCTCAACTTTCCACCCTCTTGTTACTTGCTGCTGATAGGACCAATACTTTGGCTTGGCAAAAACTTCTTAATTTGTCTGGCCTTTCCGCAGGGTTGACTGGTTAAAAAAAAGTGCTCACCTTGACCTTCTTTATTGCTACATCTGGGCAGCTCACCACAGTTATACTCTCTTTTACTGCTTGAGATTTACTCGTGTCCCTGGCCTGTTCTGACAATCCTCTGAGTGTCATTGCTGTGAAGGTTTTGTTCTTCCCAAAGGATCTCCAGAGGTTCCATGAAGGCAAGTAGGGTTTGCTTTGGATGAAAAGTACATTGTATGTGTCACTATAATAAATGCAAATATGCAGAGTGATGGTTGAATTTAACAGGAAATTGAAATGTTTGACTTGTCACAAGGCCAGTTTATACTACATAGACTCCTGGCATTGCTCATAGTAGGTGAACCTCACACCATGTTGAGGGCCAGCCTAGGGCCTAGTTATCACTTACATGCAATTTAAACTGTCTTCAGAATAAGACTGAAGTGCTGCATAAGCCTCACATTGTCTCTCTGTGCAGGAGTGTAAAAAAGGGATCCTCATTTGGAAAACACTAGGGAAAAATACTGAAGTTTTACACATCAAAAAGGCTAATTAGAAATGCTTTTCTTTTATAACAAATAAGCCAAGCATATTGACACTAATTATATGAAATACTGAGGGTTTGGAATAATCTGTTGAAGAGCACAGATGTATACCAAATCCTATGCAAACGAGAGTGTGTGCAACTATTATTCAGGTAACACATTTATTTATAAAAATAAGGTATGTAGGTTTCTTTTTAATGGGTAGACCATCATAAAAAGTCTTTCTCTCTCTTGCTCTTACTCAGCATAGTGAGATAGCTGTATCTGCTCAGCACAGCCTAGCATGCATTGCAGGAGCTCAGAGCAAATTCTTTCCTTACGTGAGTTAGTACTACTCTGTCAGCTTTCCTGGCATTACATCACTGTAACTAGGCGCAGAATTTGTTCTCCTTTGGTGGTAAATTTCCTTTGGTTTCAGAAAAGCTAATGGAATACCTAACTGCATTTATAATTTTCAGTCCGTGTCCCTGAGCTTACTAGTGACAGAGGTATTTAAAGAAAATGCTGTGAATATGATTTGCTATGTTGCCCATTGGTGTTGGTAGAGACTCTTAATAACTTTGGTCAGAAAACTTTATCTATCACTTCTTTTACCCTGGCTGGCTGCAAAGAAAACCTCTTACTTTCGGTAGCTTTCGTTCATGATGGAACAGTTCCTCTGTGTAAGGGCCATGACAGGCAGGCTCAGTGGGCTGAATCGTTCCACCTTAAGTGCTCCTACACCCTGCCCCATTCTCTGCTCCTTCCATCTCAGGCACTGCTTCTATGTAGATGGTAGACACTTCACTTTCCAGATCAAATTCCCCAACTGAATCTGCCTATTGTTTATTGTGAGGATAGCTCTTAAGTTTGATGAGAGGTCTGGCTTGCACAGGAGCTACTCTGTGGTCATTGTAGATTGTCACCTGGCAGGGCTGGGTTGGAGCTCAGAAGCTTTGGGCCCAAAATCTTGGAGCCTTCTCCACAATCTTCCAGCCATCCTGCAAATGCCAGGGCTTAGCATATTTGCTCCTGTAAACACCAACCTGCAAGGACAAATTTTGGTAGTAAACAGTTAAGCTCCCTCATCACCAGTAGAGATTGTTGATGTTGCCAGTGCTGGTTCAGGTTCCTTGAATACTCCCAGTTTACCTAACAATCCTCTAAATGTTTCACAGGTGTTTCCAGGGCTACTGTGGCTGCATAAGTTCCAGGAAGTTTCTAGTAAAGTGTTTGCTTTCACTGCTCAGATTCAAACCCATTAAAGGATTTGAGGAAATCCATTCAGTGCTGTGCACAATGAAGAACAAATGTGAACCATTCTGACAAGTTGCAGGTATCATTTCAGACCTCTAAAAAGTGGGGAAAAAATATTTGTAATCTAAAATGATAACAGCAATCTCCATATATTCTCAAGAATTGTCAGCAGTTGGCCTCCAGTCTAGCTTGAAGATTTTGGTAACCCCAGCAGCTACTAGAAGGTCCAGACAAGCTTAAACTAGAGATTGCCTAAGCCACAGATTGCTGGGAGGGTACATACTGCCTGTGAAACAGCAGCCTTTGACCTGTTCTTGTATTTCCACTTCTGAACATCCACTACTGGTAATTGCCAGATAAAATATTGGAACAGTTGGATCTTTGCTCAACCTAGTATGCTGGTCTTAGGTTTTTATGTTTACATCATTTTTAGTAAGGATAGAAAGGAGACAGCTTCTATCCTAACTGCACAGAGTCATATGGAAAAGCAGCAGTTTATATGGACCCTGGTCACCCAAGGGCACCCTTTTACAGAGAGGCACCTCTGAGACATGGATCCACTGAGTTTGCCAGCATGGTAGAAGCAGCATCTATAGCAGATGGCAGCTTGGAGTTGCATAGGTTTTAGTGGTGTCTAAATGCAGAAAAGGATTTTAGGGGTGGGAGAAACAGGAGAGCATCAGTTGGTTGTGAAGTTGGAGTGAAAGTTGTTACATGTGATTTCAGCTGTTAGAGTTGCAGATGTTTCTGCTAGTAACTGTTCCTTCTAAACACCTGTTTGCATCTGCTTTGGATGAATATATATATATATATGTATAAACCTTTCACCTCACAGTGTGCAGTCAGTAGTTTCGAAGGAAAAGGGGCTTTTAAATCTGCGAAATCAAATTTGACTCAAAGATAATTTAGGGTGATAATAAAGGTGAAAGTTCAGTATCTTTCTGACCTAATGTGATACCCATACAAAGTGTATTGACCTGCTGTCTTACTTTTTTGTTCTTGCTTGAAACCTGAAACTTGGTTTCAAATAAAAATCGATTCCTACCAGGTTCATATAATACAAGTACCTTATTGAATTCTGGCTGAAACAGTGTTGCTCAGGGACTGGGGGCCAAATCCTGGCCTTGTGGCATGGGGCCAGGAGCATTCTGTAGGATGTGACAGTTTCCAGAACACAGGCAAGTCTGACTTCAGAGAAGGTGGGGAGGTGGGCATCTACCCTGGACAGATGTTACAGACAGCAAAAAAAAAAGCAAAGTCATGAATGGAAACTGTGTCTTCTGTTCTAGTACTACTGGCTTTCTGCTGAAATGTTCAAAATTTGTTGCTGGGATGAGAAGCAAATTTTTCATCCTGGCAGGGCAGTGAGGGTGCCAAACATCTCTAAGGGATGGAGGGGATATAGGGGGCAGATTTGTGCTGGATAATTAACAGACTGTTGCAAAAAAAAAAGCCACTATGAGCCTCCGAGGGAAATGCCTCTTCAACCTTGCAGGCTCTGGAGCAGCTAAGTTTGAGGGATGGTCACCAGAGCGAAACAAACCCTCAGGGGAGGGACCTGCACGCACACTGCAGCAGAAGCTCCTCCACGACACCCTTTTCCCCAGCGTGGGCCCAACTGTTGACTTAACTCTGCTGAGATCTCCCCCTCCCTAGCACCCTCCTCCAGCACCACGGCAGCACTTCAGTGGTTTCTGCAGCCTGCAGTAGCCTCCAAAACACCTACAGCAAAGGAGAGGTATTTGGGATTTGTGGGGGAGGCTGGAAGCTGATTTATTTAAGCTCTTCTTTCTCTGAGCATTGAATACATTGCTCCTCTAGCTCCCTTTAGAGACCATGTCATCCACTGTCCAGGCTGGGCAGCCCAGTGTCAGAGGGAAATGAGCCTTTTGCTCATCACTGTCATATATATCAGGGCCCAAATCTGAGTCCTTTAAAATGTGAGAAATGAGAGATTCGATTATCCATATGGATCACTCTGGATTTATTCCAGATTGCTTCATTAATAGCAATCAAAGACATCATTTTAATGGATTTTTTATCCTCAAAATTATGATCATGAGGAATTTGTTCTGGCTATTGATTTTGAAAAGGCTTTTGATTCTCTTCAATAGCCTTAACTTATTTCAGATTTAGGTAACACTAGGATTTGGTCTTAAATATGTTAGATAGGTCAATCTCCTTTATTCAAATCCACAGTTATGTTAAAACTAATGACCATAGTTTGAAGATGATTTATATACTTCAGCTTAGAGAGGGAGAGTCCTTTTGTCTGATACTTTTGCTGTTACAGGGGAGCCTTTGTTTTGGGAGAAATCAGTGTTTTTCAGGGAAAAGTCAGTGATGTTTTCCACTCTGCCCTTAGTTGGAGAATATGTTATTTTTCTAATGAAGGTTTTAGATATTATGCTAGAAGTCACTGGATGTTCATGTTTCTTCTTTGTTAATTGGGGTAAAACTCTTAAAGCCATTAGGCGATTTAAATGTAGCTCTATTTGAGCAATATCCTTTATTGGATCCCCCATTATCCTTTAAACATCTTGGTGTGCAAGGGGATAAAATTAGAAAGAATTTGTTTGCTTTAAATTGCCAGCCTCTGCTTGATAAAACTATTAGCTATTTAGCTAATTGGACTGCTCTTCCATTATCATTAATTGGCAGAATTGATACAATTAAAATGGGGGCTTTATCTAAAGTGTTTGTGTTTTTTTTTCTGAGGTATTCCCATCAAGTTCCCTGACATGTTCAGGGAGCCTTACATTCTGCAATTAGTTTTGTTTTCAAGGTTGGAGGTAAATTCAAGATTAATTCTGAAGCTCTGCAGCTTCTCCTAGAGTCAGCTGGACTGGCTCCTGCTAATTTTATTGTTGTTTTTGGCTGCTCTGGTACAACATGTTGTTTCATGATTTAGACAATCCCCAGCATTATGCGGCCGTGGC
Organism: Anseranas semipalmata; assembly: GCA_013399115.1. Taxonomy (NCBI): domain Eukaryota; kingdom Metazoa; phylum Chordata; class Aves; order Anseriformes; family Anseranatidae; genus Anseranas; species Anseranas semipalmata. The sequence continues at coordinate 161,185 of VXAA01001622.1, forward strand.
GTGCGTGGGGCAGTCCAGCCACAGGCTGAGCACCATCAGGCCCGTGCTTTGCAGAAGGTCAGGGCAGGGCTTGCTCCCAGGGCTGTGTCCTGCAAGGTGTCCAACACGCGTTGTTCCCTGACCCACCGACGCACTTTAACACGGCCATAACTTTTAAGCACGCATACAGGCCCAGTGACGCCAATTAGCTTACTCATACTAGTGAAGTTAAACAAAGGCTGTGCTTGGCTGGGGCCACAGTAATCATCACCTGGTTGGTTTGAGACTCCCACACGAACTCATTGCAAAACAGCACACGTTCTTCTGCATACACCTTGGTCACGCTCGAGCTGATGCTGCCCTCCAGACCAGCTTGGGGGGCACTGGGTTTTGAGGAGAGGCTCTGCCAGTGCTGCTCTTCCCCTGTGGTCAGTGCACCAGGAACCTGCACCCTCTGTTCCTACCCCCGCTGGACATGCCATCTTTTTCATATTGCTGGTACAAATCGTGCTCCCCCCTCCTAACGTTATGATTCATGTCAGCCATTAGCCCCAAATAAATGAATAGGCCACAAGAAAATTAAAACCAAATCATGCTTCTATCAAGGGGAAGTCTTCTTGAGAAGCAGGGCCTTTATTGCCAGAATTAGTCATCTGGGTCTGCCTTTTGCACCAGAGGCTAAGAAAACCAGAGGGTGATTAATTGGGCAGGACCAAGAGGATGTTGCCCCTCCTATACATCTGGCCAGTGTGGGCGGTTGCTTATTCACACCATGGGGGCAGTGGCTACATCACTGATTATGTTGACCACCTCTGCTTCATCTCCATCACAATTTTAGATAGTCCTGGGATAGCCACATGAGTTCTTCACCACCCAAACATGCTTTTACACTGGGACTTATCTAGCTCTGCCATCAAAATAAGCCATTTAAAGCTGTTTAAAATAACTTGTATCTAAAATATAAAATCGTTGCATTCAAAATACAAAAAATGTTTTATCTGTAAGATATATACATATATAATTTTATGTAATTTTGACTAAGATAAATCAGGCCCATTCTTGTAGTCATGATCCAATATGTATGTAACAGGTAAGAATGCTGGAGTAACCTTAATGCAATACTGCCTTGCTTAATTCATTTGATTCATTGTCGTCTTTAGAATATACCAGTCATTTCATGAAATACATCATGTTTCACGGGTTAATCCTGATTTAGTTGTGATGCTTTGCTTTTGGGTATTATCTAAATTGTTCTGCCCATCCCTTCTCCATTCATTTTGTCTATCACAAATATCGTTCCACGTGGGTTTCACTCATACACTAATTTGTTATTAAATTATGCATCTCTTTAAGGAGATAGACCCACCGAGTAGTACAATACCTCATGGCAAAAAGAATGAGGCATTGTTTACTTTTGCATAAAAAAACATGAATGTGGAGTGCACAGTTTATAGGATAGTAATGAATTATTTGGATTTTTGACCTTAAATCAGAGTCAATCCAGCTAAGCTCAGTGGCTGATTGAATTGAACTGTAATGGATAATAGCCCAAGAGACGACCACACTGTAGATCTCACTTGCACGACTTGTCCCTCTTGACCACTCAGCCAAGCACCCGGCACTGGGTGGCAGATGCAGTACCTCACCGCAGTCACGGGGCCGCCTTGTCGCTGCCTCGGGGACAGAGCGTAGCACAGGCTGAGGCTGAACTGCTGCTCCAGGTCTTGGGACACTCCTTCTAGGGAGAAAGAGAGCACCTGAGTCTCTGGGGCTAACAACCTGGCATGTCTCATGGGCACTCAATTGACTGTCATAAAAGTCACCTTGGGCTGAAGGGCTGGGGCTGTTACAGATCCATCAGGATGCACGTGCCTCCCACCAGCCCCACACTCCCACTGGCGGCCCTGTGGTTCAGTGAAAGAGGAGGAGGGAGCAGAAGTAAAACTCCTGAGAATGAGAAACAAAAAGACAACTGTGCTAAGTGCACTGATCCTGTGCTGAATTTACTTCTGGATTAATTCAGTAAATAAGTAGCATGCACTGGTGTAAAACTCATGTGAAGGAGATGAGAATCAAGCCCCGTGGGAACAGTCAGTGGAGCTGCAATGTAAGAGCCAGTCCTCTGTGTGCAACATTTAAAGTGTATTAGGACCAAACACTTCTTAGTGCAAGCAGTGCTGTTTATTTGCTTCCATCAGCTGTGAATTTGGTTTATGGTCACCAGGACAAGAAGAGTCCAGGAAAAGGGACATTCCTGGGCTGAAACATTACTATGGCATAGCAACGCCTTTTCCTCAGTTTGAAAGTAGAGATATAACTCTGTATGTCATTAACTAAGACAATAATAAATTAATACAATAGCCAAGTAATAGTGCTGTAATGCTTTCATGTATGAATTGGAATGTGAATACTGAGCTTTTCATTTCATGGTTGAAAAATACATGAGTTGACCCAAATATTAATTTCTGCATTTCAGTCATTTACATATCATGGGTCAATAATCATTTCTTGCACAAATGACTTTTCAAATGAGAAGCAGTATATTGTAATGGTCTATCGTATTTACAAACATCTCATTGTTTTCCCAACTTAGCACTTAGTTTTTAAGATATACTGGACCAGATATTGTTTGCCAAATACAATACAAAAATGGCTCATGTAAAATGCAGAGATGATTTTCTTTTACTATTATCCATAATTTATAATGTTCATAAACCACGGAGTGGCATGCCCCTGCTCCTGGCAGCCCAGGCCCCCACTGTGGACTGGGCATGGTTTTGCTGCGGTGGTTCAGGAGACCTGACACCTCTCTCTGCTCTTTATTAACCTTAAAAACCTCACCCCTTTGAGGAGCCCTCTGAAGATCCAGTGCTGTCAGAAGGGCTAATGGTGTTGGTTTTTTTTTTTTTTTTTTTTTTTTTTTTTGAGGTTTAATACATCCCAAGCCTTTTTTACAGCATGCAATGACATCCAAAAAAAATAAAATAAAAAAAAATAAAAGCCTAGGGTGTCTTTTTTCAATTACTTTACAAAGCTGGAATAATATGAATAACCTTGCTTTTTACTTATTGGTATTGAACTTAGTCCATCATTTTGGGCTGTTCATTGTTTCCTCATATTCCACCCCTTTAGAAGCCACCACATCCCAACAGAAACCTTGTGTTTTGGAGTAAATAGTGTTCAAGTCCTGAATTAATCAGGGACTAGTGCAGCATATATACACTGCCCAGCAAGATGAATTTACACATCTGCCTTTTCCCCTAATTATTATTCCAGAGGTTGAATGTCAACAGCATATGGGTATGTCCTCATAGAGGCATGCAAACACACACATACAGGCGCACAAACTGTACATTAATCTCTCTTGGCTTATCTGTTGCTGTCTTTAATTTGTATACTTCAAAATTGAGTGGTGAGGTCATTTATTAGACTGTTTCTGTGAGTTTTATGTAGTGATAAGAAAGCAGTAACATGCAATTTGTTTTTATAGAACTCACTTTTGTAAGTATGATCTAATATTTCCTTTCTTTAACCGAACAGTGAGGAAGAAGAGCTTGCAGAGGTAACTAAGAGTTAACTGGCTACATTTCAGCTGTCACCATTGTCTTACATCTACATAGAGAGTGGGGAGAGCCAGGGAGATGTAAGTACAGCAGGCCACTGGGAAAAAAAACGTTTATAAGTAGAAATTTCTCCTCAGAAGCCTCAGAGCAAATCTTTCCAGTTTGTCTTGATTTTTCTTCCCCTATTTTTTAAACACAATGTGTGGTGGAAATGATTGTTATTATCCAAAGGACCTTACTTGCTGGCTCGCTGCATCTCTGTTTATGAAATGCCATAACAAAAGTGAGCTCACGCTTGTGTGCTTCCAATGCGTGATGTTCCTGTGTGCCAGATGGGCACTTTCATGACTGTATGAGCGTGGATTATTTCATTTCCTACATCTGGGACTCCAAATGGCTGCACAGAATGCCACAGGAGAGAGGCACAGATCTTCAGCTGGGGAAACCTACCTTCACAGGGGAACCAGCTACATCAGAGGGGATGAAGCAGAGAAGCCCCGAGTGATATCTGAAAGTTCACATAAACCAGGGCCATAAGGGAAACCTTTAGAACCAGGAACAAGACAAAAATAAACAATAACTAATGCTGGATGTCAGCTGCGGAGAGGGGGGAGGGAAAATAAACCATAAGCAGTTTCTTGCCTGGCCACAGAAGATGTGTTTGGAATGCTATTTTGTATTTCGGCTCAGAAACTCTGCTGTGACCTTCAGATATCGCTGGGTATTACAAGTTCTACAGATAGCCACAGAGAAATATCCTAAGGAGAGCTGGCATAGACCGTGCCATCTTAGTTAATGTTGACTGCGTATTGCTCACAGCCCATTCCAGAACTGTGACTGGGCAGCCTTATAAAAACACTGCAGAATCCTACAGGCATAGTCAGGAAGGCTACAGTTTGTCATAACGCTGTTGCAGGATTTGGGATAATTACTTGTTTGTTTGCAGGATAAAAGGGTGTTTTCCTTTTTTTTTTT
>VXAA01001622.1:165721-175721 GCA_013399115.1 Anseranas semipalmata
TTTTTTTTGATCCCAGAACAATGAGAGCAGAACCTCAGTGTAGTGAGGACCTGACTCACTACACTTTTGTAGTATATGTTGCATTTCAGAGCTGGCAAACAGTAGATGGTAAGAAGAGATGGAATAGCCTGTCCTGTATGTTTGACTGAAATAGCTGTAGCAGAAGAAAATGTGGTTAACCCAGTAGCTTCCTTAAGATGAAAGAGAGCAAGCCCCCCAAAAAGAATAAATGGAAAAAATAATGAACAAAAGAAAGTAAGAGCTTGTGACACAAAGTAAGAAAAATAAACAGCAGTTGACTTAACTATTTTGCATAAGATATTTACAAACCACAGCATATTACTGTTTGCTTTATGCATTTTCACATCCTGCTCAGTTTAAAGCAGTAATTTTCTGCAAGGACAACAGAGGGAAAAAAATGCTTTACACTGCTTATATTAATTACATTTTTTCATTACCCGTCATGTTTTCTACAGGCTTGTGTATTATTACTGTAAAATGTAATGAAACAGAAAAAGAAAAAAAGAATGGACTTCTGGGAAATTTTCCAATTCTTGAAATGCAATGTTAATTGAGAGCTATTTTTAGGTCATCACAGATAGAGCTGAACCCATTGCCATCAGCGCACACAATAGGGACAGCCCAGGTGCAACACAAACTGGGTGAGGGTATCGGTTTCTACTGATGGAGAAAAGGGGAGAGAAGCTGACTCCCCAGAGGGGTGGTTCGTGGTGGGCTTGGGGCAGCCTCTATTTCTTGACATAAAGTTCTCAAAGCACAAATGCAAGGGAAGGGTACAGAGCTGGCATGGGTCCAGGACCTGCCGGGACCATGGGCGCTCCAGAAGCAGACCCAGTGACTCCTATGACAAGAGGGCAAAGCAAATGAAAGTGAGAAGCTCTCTGCTTTGGTGGCTGACTTCCAGCTCTGGCATGGAGGGCACTCTGAAAGTCAGCATGAAATAAAGTCCCCCAAAATGTATCAGAAACGTGATCCCTTTAATTTATAGATCTCCTAAAAGGCTGCCAAAAATCAATTATTTTAATTTGTATATAGCACAGCCATGGACTGATTCAAGTTCTTTTGAAGTATTTTTAAACAGCCATTGCACAAAGCCACCCTCTTTCCCATATGCAAAAAATGAATTGAAAACCACAATTTCTCACAGTCGCTTTGATCGCGAGAAAAGACACACAGGACTCTGCTAGCAAATCTGAGGCCCCCCGCTAAGCCCTTTAACTGGGTACCTTTACTATTAGTCCCAAGAATCAGTGCAGCTCTCCCTGTATTATCTGCCTCCTTTCCCAAAGAGTGCAGGGAAGGTGTTTGAGCCAATAACAGCTTGTGAAGACCGGAGGAAATGCTTACTGGTACTTGTGGGTGGGTGGAGGTTCCCTTTGAAACAGGAGAAGTGGAAAACCTTTGATGTGCACTTACCAAGGCCAAAATGAAAGGGGAGAGAGCATCCCACGTGAGGGAAGCCAGCGTTATCGCCACGAAGCTGTTTGTTCTCTGTACTACACAGCGCTACTGTAAAAGCAGGAGCCTAACACAAACGTTTCAGCAGCCATCCTCACTTGCCAGGTAACACGCTTTGGAAAAAAAAGAGATTAATCCAAACGTTTTTCTATCCACTTTGGTCCCATCCATGTAACAATCTCAAAATCATGACCAGATGGTGGGATTACCAAGACTCTACCTCTGGTTCTTCTGTTTGCTTTGGTGCTACTGGAGAGCTGGTAATCACCCATGTTGGCCCAGATCATCAAAGGCATGTTGGGGTGGATCCTAAACAAAGGCATTTAAGCACCCAAATTCCTGAGATGGTCTGGTCCTTTTTCCCCTATAACAAACAGCCTGCATCCTGTCCTTTTCTTCGTTCACTACAAGTTTCTTTGCTTTTCTGTGGTTCTATCAGCCTGCTCACCAGGCTCACCCCTTTTCCAATCTCAGCTCAGGAATCCCGAATATGCCCAAGGGCCACATGAAGTAGCAGGCATCAATGCTCCCCTGGGTCTGGCAGTGCTCACCTCGACCTGTGCAGTAGCATGGGCCTCAGCTATTCATCCTGGGCTTGTAATCACTGCTTGCCTATTTTCAAATCTCTGCTGTGCCCAGCTATAAGCTATGACTTAACAAAACATACTGCCTCAGTGCCTTCCAGATGTGTTTCTTCCCCCCACCCCCAGCAGATTTGACACTGGTATAGAAATGTTATGGATTTGACTGGCAAGGTTTAGATGGATTAAAAAAATAAATAAAAAGGCACAAAGCAAAGCAAAACACAAACTGAAGAGTTAGTTTACTCTCCAAACATCTCTAGTGCTAAGATAGAAGTGATAAATCATAAATATAAGCCAACATGATTTTCTCTTATCTGACACATTGAATTAAGACTGTTGAGCTCAAACACTTAGAGCAGAATTGACAAACACTTCCTTTTAGGAATGCTGCATCAAAGCTATTAACTTTTATAGTCAGAGACCATTTAGAGCCAAGGCAAGGCATGTGCATTAGCACACACTGCCACTCACCCAACAAAAGGCATGTGAGCTGTGATACTCTATTTGCAAATCAAGAAAGAAGTCCTGCTCCTATTGACTATGCTTGTCCTGCCTCCAGTAGTGGTGCCAGCATTTGGACTTCAGTTTGCCAAGCCAAGGTGGCTCCAGCTTGTTGTAGCCTCACCGTGGGCCTTAGCTCATTATTGGCTCGTCAGCACTATACTTCATCAAGCCTGACAGCTAACCCCATACTTTGGTATCTCATCATGACAGGCTCCTTTTTGTATTTAGGCTTGCATTATTCCCCTTTGCTAGGGAAATTGATCTGGATCCATAGCTCTCTGATGGAAAGTCACAACATTTTTCCACAAAGGACTCTGCTTTGTTCTTTCATGAGGCTTCAGTTCTCCTCAGCACCCCAGGTTGCTCTCCTTGTAGGCAGTGGTCCAGAAATGGCAGGGCTCCTTTGCAGACCCAAGCAGGTACAATTTTTTTAGTGGAATGGCAGGAGAAAATGATGGAGGGTATGGAAGGAGCAGAGGGACCCATGAGGCCACAAAGTCTCCTGGTGCATGGGCAGTTTAAGTCAAGCCAGCTAGATCCTAGTACACTGCCCCTGCGGCCATGGCTCCTATGTGAGTCAGCCCCTTGGTGCACAAGCTACTGGGGAAAGGGCAATAAATTCATTTATTCCAAGTCAAGCCCACTGCGTAGATCAGGAAGTCAGTATTAAAATGGAAATTCCAATAAGATAATGTCCTAAGATACATGTAGCCACTGATGTCCATGGGAATTTTGCCATAGCTTTCACCTGAGCTAGGATTTCATCTCTAGGAGCTTTCATTTTTCCAGTTGATTAGCTGGCACCTGTCCTCTGTTGAAAGACGGTAGCGGTGCACCTGAAGAATTGCAGTAATAAGCCAGTCGAGGAGGCTTTGCAGGATGGACCCATGGAGACTGCAGTCATTTGACTGGATCAATAGGTGGGATTTCATCAGAGAAAGGGGATTCAAATGTCACTTTGAAAATTTCACTTCAATGTGTTCATTTTCTGTTACAGCTGTGTCGGGAATGGCCTGTAGATTTAAACTCTGACTCAGAGCAGGAGAAATGAGGATCCATTAATTCTTATGAAAAAAATGCCATTCCAGGCCATAGCCCTAACATAAATGAATTTGGCATGTCCAGGAGTGGACCATCACTTCCATGATGAAATCAATGGACATAATTTAAGCTTTGGTCAGATGAGGCCTCAAGCTTGCAGACCATGCACCAAATGTTTATTAGTGTTTAGAGGGTCAGATAGTTACTGTCTGCAGCACAGAGCTCTCAAAAACTTTTGTTGTCTCAATCCCAGGAAGCAACAGGCAACAGTTCTTAAATATGTTTCAGGCTTTAGGATTGTCAAAAGCGCTTGTGTTCCCAGCTCCCAGTGGCAAAAAGGAGCCTGGAAGCTTTAAAAAGCTGAAGTAGACACCAATCTGCATCCAGACGTGCTCTAGTGTCTGTGGAAATTTGCCTCTAATTTATCCAGCAGCCCCATCCTTCTGGGTCACATTTAGGCCCATGAGCACTTCTCACAGCCCCACTCTGCAAACTCTGCTCCTTTGCACAGGTTGAGGGTAAAAAAGGAAAGAAAATACATTATGGACCCCAGCTGACAGACATATGCCATAAGAAGTGATGTGCTAGCCAGGATGTTAAAAAGATGCCATTGATATGCTTCAGATGCAGAACCCAACCAAGATGGGGAAACTGCGTCTTCCAATCTAACAGTTTCGCAGATGCGAAGCTCCCAGCCCTTTGTGTCCCCGGCCAGAGGATCTGCGCCGCGGCAGGGGAAGCCCTGCCAGGCAACGTGGCCTGCAGGCCTTGCTCACAGGATTTTGACCACCACTGTGTTGGCGCCCGGCTCCTGTTACACCCAGGAGTACAAAGATGCGGAACTGGGTGTCTGTGCCCACACACAACCCTTTGAAAGAGAAAATGTCACCAGGCCAGCTCAAGAATACTTTTATAGCTGTGCCAGCTGCTGCCACAAGCAGTCCCCTCGCAGTCCCGCCACAGCTGGCTTCGAGAGGCGGCAGCACCCTCTGCCCCGAGCAGGGACACTTGTAACCGGCCTGACCGGCCGGCCCCATGCCACCCACAGCTGGGCAGGGAAGGGCCGCCCAGCAGCACCAAGCACAAGCTCTGCCCTGCTGCCAGCCCAGGCAGGCGGTGGGGAGGAGCGTGGGCTTCGGAGGCAGCAGTGAGTCTGGAGCAATGCTAGAAAATGGGGCTGATTGTCCACTCCATCTTACCGATCCCTTGCCAGTGAGACTCCACTAAGTCAGTGGAGCTGCATTGCCATAAAACCCAGTGCAGCAGAGCAAGCAACCAGCTCAATGTATTTATGTCAATAAAGTTAATAATGTTAATGTCAACAGAGTTGGGAGCTGACCCCTGGCCTCTTTGATTTGCCTCAGTATGTCGCACCTTAACCCTATTATTTTCCTCAAGTTTTCCTAACTGTAGTATTCCTGGGTATCATCAGCATAAAGTTCACCTCCCAAGTAGCTCCTCAAACCCAAGCATATCCCTGTTTAAATACTGGGATTGGGATGAAGGATGCCATGCTTAAGTGGTATCCTCTGGAATGGGGCACCATGCATAAAAAGGCCTGCCAGCTTCCCGTCAGAAGGGTTAGCTGAGGCGGGGGGGCTGGGAACACTGACTGCAGCCAATTTCTTTTTTTCTGTTTGTTAATCCACTTTGTCCAAACAATATGAACATTTGGTGCATTTAGTTCTAAATATGTCAAATGCTCCTTTAGGAAAGAACTTCCAAAACCTAAAATCATCTTTTAAGATCAAATTTATTGCTGGAGCTCAAAATTATTCTTCTCTACAGAAATAAACACACACAGACTTCATCCGCACTGCAGGAATTGTCCTGGGATAGCACTGTGCTGTCTGTGGAGCCCTGCTGCAAAGCCTGGCTTTCTGATACCAAAAGAGCACAGCAAATATTAACACATTGTTGAGAGTGGGGGGAGAAAAAAAAGCAAGAATGATTATCCCAGAATATAACAAATCTAAAAATAAATTGGCTTCATTTTCACCTATCGCAGACCAATGGGGGTAAAAACAACTTTAATTAGTGTAACAGGACAATAGGAATGAAATTGGCTTGGTCACAAGATTTTTGCAGGATGACACTGATGGTATTACTATCCAACTTCAAAGATTTGGAAAGATGTGGCTGCTAACACTGGAGAATAGAAACCTGTTTTTCATCAACTAGGCTGGCCTGACAAATTAAGTCTGTGGAGTCATTAGATTAAGATAAGAGCTTATCTCCTAGACTGACATTTATTCAGAGGTTTTTATGCTGCTCAGCTAGTAATTAGTGCAGTTGAATTTTTAACACTGCTTTGTCCAGTCACTTGACAAATTTGAAATATATACAGTTTTGATTAAAAAAAAAAAAATCTAAAATCCAAGAGTACAAAATTGTTAGCTTGGAAAGGTTTTAATTTCTAGAAAAGTTGAGATGATGCTAAAAATCTTCAAGCAGGTCAGAAGAGAAGTGCTTCTGCTTTTGACTCATTTCCATACGCAGATTGAGAGGCCCTTAAACTAAATTTTTAGGCACTAAGCAGCAGATATCTGTAGCAAATCTGTAATTTCTTTCATGTCCGATGATTTTGTAATTCTGCTGCTTTCCAGGGGCAGGAATCCAGTGGAGGCTGCACTCCTTCTCATGAATGCTTGTCTGCCTCCTTCAGCACTCAGGTTGGGATTTCTGGGGGGAGTTTCAAAAGGATTCTTCTCATATGGCTGATTTCATGGGATAAGGTTTATTTTTCCTGTCCTGATTTTCTTGTAATAACAGATGGATTGTTCCACAGCAAGCCAGTGCATTACTTTTGGACACATGTTTTAACATTGCGTTAGACTAACAAATCTCATTTTTTTAAAACAGTTCATTTTGAGTAACCAAAGATCAGAATTAGAATAATAATTACTGATGAAATGGGTGAGGATTTGTTTATGAACTTTGACTTTTTTTTATAGTTATGTTACATTATTACTGTTACAGTGTTTATTTTGTCCCAAGTGCAACCATCGCAGCATCCACAGTTGTTACTGTTAGAAATACACAGGCAAGGAGAGTTCATACTAGTAAATTGTGGTTCATCCAACTACTTTATTCCTTTATTCCTATGATTACTGGCTTGCACAAAATAAATAAATAAATAAATAAATGGTCTCTGGAAAGACCCAGATGATCTCAGACTGCCTGTTTGCAAACACACCATTCATCTTTGCACTTTGCACCTTACCACCAAGACCCCTGTAGGCCAGGGCAGCTGCACGCCTTTGCCACTCTCCTGAGCCCGCAGCGGCAGCGGTGGAGCAGGACGCGGGTGCTGAGGCCACCTGGGACCGGGGTCTGTGTGCCAGTTTCACATCTGCTGCTGTGGGTTTAGGTTTTCCCGACGCTTGCCTGACCCCACAGCACAGGAGTCAAGCACCGGGTGAGCACCACAGCTCTTCTGTGGGGCGGCGGGAGGGAGGGGAGGCACAAGGAAGCAGGGACACCATGTAGCTGGGATCCAAACCCCGCTGCCCTTCACTTCGCAAGCCAGAGCTGCCTGCCTCCTGGTTTGAGGCAGTCACTCTCAGACCTCTCTGACAGTAAGACCCCCAGTGCTTCCCGAAGTGTGAAACCCTGTGTCGCAAAATCAAGGCCCAGGCCAGTTGCTGCCACTGGGCACCCCACCGCCCCTGGACTGCAGGTGAGACCTCAGCCTGTGGTTAGGAGCACCAGGAGGTGGAGATGGAGACAATATCATAGACTGGCTTGGCTTGGGAGGCACCTTTAAAGGTCATCTGGTCGAGCAATATACATGGCAATGCTCATGAAGTGGCTGGAAAGAAATTTGCGCCAATCTGAACCACTTGCATCAGTCCCCCATGAGCTCCAAGCACTGTTTGGCAAACAATCTTTTTTCCCCCTCTGAACTGTAGCTGTTGATGCTGCCTTTGCTACCTCCCAAGTCCAAAATCCCACAGAACTGCCAAAGTACAACCTGCTTCCCAGCTGGGGTGGCCCAACAGAGCACAGAAGTGGAGCTCGTGCCTGGCCCTTGTGTGTCTGTGAGGGGAAAACCCAAATTCTGATTCCTCTGGGGACGAGCATGGCCTGAGCAGAGGGAGGAAGGGTTTGAGCTCAAGATCCCTGGGATTTGTGGCAGCAGCATCCCTATTTCCCTGGGCTGCTTTGCTCTCCCGTGCTGTGCATTGCTACAGAGGCTGGATGGTGCCAGCACGGACCAGGCAAGCTTCAGTTTGGCTGTTGGATAAAGGGGAAAGCTGTCATCACCACACAGACACAAAACCAAAGAAATCCTGTGCCTTTGGGCTAAAAAGCCAGCTAATATGAAGCTATAAGCACCTCCTTTTGATGGGCTGTGGAGATAACAGCTCATGGGTATCTCGGCGTTGTCTGTCACAGCTGTCCATCAGCAGCACTGGCTCCCGGGGACATTCCCCAGCCCTGGAGCCACTCCAGACACCTCAGCCTGCTGCCCATCCATAGGGTTTCGGCTCGTGGAGTGCCACCATCCTCCTGCACTTCTGTGAGCGATACCGCTCGCTTGCACCTGTGCCTTGGGTCAGTGGTTTAAAGACAGCTGCTGCTTGATGGCGCACGCGAAATGAATTACTGCCCTCGGTTATGGCCTAAGAGTCTGGAGACTGAGACCTTCACTGGCCCCATGCAGGAGGCCAGGGGCTGGCAGGAGCACAAGCAAAGGAGAAGTCCCGCCGGGTCAAGGGAAGGGGCATCGCAGGCTAATAAACTCCGTTACCACAAGGAGAACTTTGTTCAACTTCTGATGCCGGAAAGGACTGCCCGGACTGGCAGGTAAATCTCCCTGAAGATAGAGGAAATAGAGGTTAGAGCACCATATTTATCTCCAGCTACTTAGTAAATAGTGAGATGCTGCAAAAAGAGAAATGGGGTTTTAGCAGCAGGAAGGTGTCACTGAGTGGCAGTAACGGCACAACCATGCTTTGCTCTGCCTGCTGCTGGCCGTGCCCCGCTCTCAGGTGGACGATTGCTCTTCAGCATTTGGCCAAGGTCAGACCGGTGAGAGAGAATTTTTGCTCGAGTTTCTAGTGTTCCTAAGCAATTTCTAAAATGAGAGAAAAGGGCAATTACTTTTGTTAACTGGCAAATACGTTGTCAGTGCCAACAGAAATTGCTGCCTCTTACTTAGACATTGCTCTGATTTTGTTTTGATGCCTTGGCTTTTAAGTTTGGCACAAGAGGTGGCCATGTCTCAGTAAAAAATTTGCTTGCCCTTTTCAGCTGGATTCCATGGGCTCAGGTTTACCCCCGGTAAGTGTTTCACGGTGCCATAAATTATGCAGTGAGTTCCACACAAACATCCTCCACTCTCTGAAATGAAGGTGAACACTCGGTAGCACAAATACGTGATGTAGCCATCCAGCTGTTTGTGTTTCCCTCAGGCATTCAATACTTCCCACAAATAACTACACTTTGCACTTCTATAACATACATCCTGAGACCCCACAGGGCACCACAGAGGTGGAGTAAACGCCTCTATTTCTATGTTATAGGTGCTTAGCACTTCTGAAATGCAAGCTCAAGGCAGGTTGTGCTGAACACCTAAGCTTGGAGAAGTCTTTCTGGAAAGCTGATGGAAACGATTTGCTTAACTACTGGTGGTCAGCCAGTGGTCAGCACGACTGCTGGAGGGGTTCCCTCCCCGCGGGGAAGGCCCTCTCCAACAGCCGGAGCTTGTCCGCGTTTTGTTTTTCGTGGTGCAGTATTCGTTAAGCACTTCGCCATGACATGCCATTGCCAGTGTGCCAAATCCTGAGCAAATCACATCCTCTGTTCTTCTGTAGCAGATTTGTGAGATAATCTATTACAGATTAATCATTTCGGTCTTATGGTGCAATGTCAAAAATAAATTGGGGTTATGAAGCTGGAGGGGAGCCACTTGGGGGGTGGTGTGTTCTCATTGATGCTCCTTATTTGACTTTGAAAACAGTGTCACAATGAGATTTTCAGAGCTGATTGTTACCCCGCGGAATCCAAATCACAAGGTAAAAATGTTGTGGACTAAGTTTTATCTCCACAAATATCAGCTCAATGTTGAACTGCAGATGATTTTCAGGCTATTTCCTTCCCTCTCTTCACAACATGAAATATATCTGGGCTGATCCATTACATCTCCTTAGAATAATAGATGGCAGAAAAAATAAATAGAATAAAATAAAAGCCAACCGATTTTGAGGACTGAATATCTGCTGGAGATGGAGGTATCCAACTCAGAAAAATAATACAGGCCAGGAAAACAGCCAAATACACTATATGAAAATATTCATTTGCATCATTTTAAATATTCCCTAACATTTTATAAGCTCCCAAATGTCAAGCAGTGAGTAATTTGCCTAGTACCATAGTTCCTTGTTACA
>VXAA01001622.1:180721-191839 GCA_013399115.1 Anseranas semipalmata
TCAGAGAAGACTTTTGCTAGCCCAAAGTAACGTGCAGTGAAGCTGGGAGGGTGGGATTAAAATATGCCCTTGCCAAACTTTGCCTGCTTTAAAGATTGGCAGAAAAATAGCTACATTGGGTTTTTCATATTGTTGCTAACTTCTTAGAAAGCTAAAATGATTTAGAAAAAAGCGTTGGCAAAAAAAAAAAAAAAAANGCCTACCTCTCTTACTGTAACATTGAATAGTACGTCCTTGTCCTACTCTGCAGCTCCTCCAGCGACCAGTGGGAGCACTCATAGTGTCAGGTATTAATTACCCCGAGGGCAGCAGGATCCATGAGGGCAGGGGATGAGCAGGTCAGCCGCTGCTGGAGATTTAGACTTGTGCTACAGAGGTGACCACGAAGGGATGTGCTTCCACCTGGGGAGCCATCGGGTCACGCTGACGCCACTGCCTGCTAACACAGAAGTTTTTTCTGCCTGTGTCAGTCATCCACATGACACTGATCTTTTAGTGCCATCTTCTCGGCACCGGTCTGAGATTGTACAGAAACACCATCTGCCAGCGGTCTGACCGGTGCGCGAGGTGGGTACTCGTGCTCAGGAGAACTGCAGACCAGCGACTAAACACGCTTCCTACCACTGGTGAGCAACCACGGCACACCAGTTTGGACAACCATGTGTTCTCACTGAGCCCTCTTGGACTGTGCAGTAATTAAAAAGTAATGAATCCTATTTAAATGTAGGGCGTTCTGTCCTAAACCTCTGAGTGCCTGTGGGTGTGAGCATCTCGGTCTCTGAGGCTGCTCCCTGCTCTGTGTACATGCACCAGCTTCATCAAAAGGACGCAGGAAATGCCAGCTCCAGATATTATGAATTTTTTTTTAATACGTCACAGATCAGTCCAGGGATGGCAAAAATTAATAGTAATGAGCTAATTACTATACCAGCTGCCTACAAAGAGGGGTCCTGTAGGCAGGCTCCTTCTGCCCATTTGCCTGCTGGTAAAACCACCACTCTAGAAAACATAAAACAAAACTTTTTTTTTTTTTTTCCTTTATAAACATCTATCAGCGTCACCTTTCTATGGCCCACAGCACCAACTCTGCCTAGCTTTTAAATCCTCAAAATCCATCCAGAATCTCCCCTAGCACATTATAACACGTTTTACTAGCTCGAGCAGAGCAAAACACAGCCGTCTGCTGAAACTGATGGCTGCCGAGCTCCAGCGGCTGCCTGCCTCCTGATGGCCGAAGCCACTCACCGTTGCCAGCCCTTTGAAAAGCAAGCCCACTTCTCTGATTGATTCACTTTTTAATGAACTGGGAAAGCCTGTGAACTTAAACCCTGACACGTCCACCTCCCTCCCGTCCTACCCATCCCTGCAGCAATGGCCTGATTATATTTCAAGTTATTACGGGATTAATACAGCTGCCCCTGGTGCCTTTTTCGCCTGAACTTCATCAATAAAAGTTGTGTACTGCTCTTACTCTGGCTATTTCAGCTTCTCCCTGGATCTCCCCACACTACCCGTGACATCTCGGCAAGGCTGTATCATATCAGCCCTTCAGAGCTGCCAGCGCTGCTAGTGGTTAAAGCCTGCTCATGTCACGGTCTTGCATAAGCTGTGTGTATTTAAGAGGACATCTTGAGCTTTGCTATGCAGTGCATCAGCTCTCTAAGTGGGTAGCATGTACTTAGCACTATTGAAAATAATGAAATAAGATAATCCACACAAAAAAAAAAAAGAAGAAGAAGAAGAAAAGAAAAAGATTTTTGCCAGTGTCATCTTGCTCTGAAACCGCCAGAGCTATAAAAACTACTCTACATGGGCACCTTCAGTAGAAGGAAAAAAAGACAGGGGGAGCAAAAGACCTGGGCCCAGCACAATCCGGTTTTTCCTCCACAACATTTCTTGAAACAGTACAAGCTAAAGGTTTACTTTTTGTGTTGGTGTTATAGGTTTCCCCCCACCAAGAATGCTATTTTCTAAAAACATCATTAAAAATGTAATTAACTGACTTATTCTTTGGAAAGTCTGCAATTGTTTACAAAAGAATTGCCACACAAGCTGCCACCTTCAACTGTGTTGAATCGGGAAGTTATGCTCTTGTTTACAACGGTGCATCAATTCCACAATATATTTAGTTTTGGTACAAGTTACATATAAAATTCTTACTGAGCTTAATGTTGCAGCAAATAACACATACAGTAAGCGAGTAGGATTTATCACTGGCTGTAATGTCACAGTACATATTCTAAATATATACGGTGAGTGATATATGCACATGCACATGCAAACAAAATGGAAATATATTTAGTTTAAGAAGTGATGAATTGTGTTTGCTTTCATTATTCTCATTTTGCATGTAGGAGAATGGAGATCGAGCACATCCACAAAAGCGGTGGCTGGTTGGGACCGCAGACGTGAAGCAGCACACTCACTGGCAAGCAGGCTGCAGAAGGACCAGCACTTTGCTACCCACAGCATGTGCAGGGCGTCCCTCAAGAGGGAGGGACCCAGTGTGGCTGGTGGGATGCAAACAAACCCGGTGGCAGTCGCTGGATGCTCCCAGAAAGCATGCAACCTCACCCAGCTCAAACGCCTCCCCCAAGAGCTTCAAACTTCTTTTTTAAAGAAGCAAGTGGCAATTTTCCCCTAAAAATTCTTTTTTTTTTTTTTCCATCTTTTGGTGTCTCTCCTAAACACAGAGGCCAGAAGGCTATGCTTAAATAATTCATTTACAAATTTGCAATATCTTTTTGAACTATAGCAATTAAACGGAAAATAGAAAAATCAGCTCAGCATCCTGTTTGGATGTAATTAAAGGTATAATCTGTTCCATTTGAATACTCCAGTGCTTACCCTTCTTAAAACAACAAATAAGAATAGTAGCTCATTTGCAATATGGCTTTTTTTCAAGCCATCTAAAAAGACTAACTGATGAAGCAAGAATAATAATTTTTAAATGTGGCATAAGCGCAAAAATACCAACTACAGTTTTCAAATGATTGCTGCAGATCCCAAGTCTGATGAGAGCTCAATAACAAGGGGTATAAGCTTTATGGCAAAACATTGAAGTCTTCCACTATTTCATATCAGCATCTTGATATGGCTGATATAATTACCTATCAAATACATCAGTGGAATGACTATCAGAGGATATCAAGAAATACGTAAGTCGGATGCATATCAGCTCAGTCTTTTAGGGGTTGTTTGATCTCAAGGTCTTTTATAAGAATAAAAGACAAATACTGCATTCATTGCCCCTTTGTTTTCTATAAGCAGCTGATGATTTTACAGCACAATAAAATTAGACTATTATTGGCTAGCTTATGAATTCTAGCTGGATCTTTTCCCTCCTACTGGACATTTCTCCACTGCTTCTCAAAGAAATTGAAGTCAGGTGTAAAGTTAATATCTGCCTTGTTCATTTATTCTTCTGTAAGCAATCAAGATTTCCCCAAATCACAGGGCAATCTCTTGCCTTTCGAGAATGAACGTAGGCCCTGTTCTCTCCATTTAGTTTAACAAAACAACTGGCAGAAGTTCAATGGAACCAATGATTATTCCAAGAGGTTACGCTGAACCGCCGACGTTGTTAGCGAAGGCTCACTTGTAAGATCCCCTAAGAGGAAAAGTGCGTGGATATTTCAAAATGTAATTAACAGCTAATTCCAACAACACGGGAAAGAAACAGCGGCTGCGCCAGCTGCAGAGGAACCTGGCCACATGACATGGGGCGCTTCGGCAGCCGCTGCTCCCATAAGAGCAAGGGACAGGGCCAGCAGCTTGGGGACTGCGCTGCCCTGCTCCCTGCCACCGCAAGCGCCGGGGCTGGCCCCATCTGCATGGGTGCCTCGTGTGCTGCTGCCTTTTTTTTTCTTTAGGGCATATAGCAGTGACAAAACATCCTAGCAGGGACAAAGCAAAATACTTTTTTTTTTTTACATTGTTTAGTCATTTAAAAGAAATTCAACTTTCAAACTCAGTGTTTTTGTCAGCTGGGGCGTATATCTAACATGGCAGGGAACAGATTTAAACAAATAAAATGATTGTCAAAATGCAGGAGCAATGGGAACAAAATGGCACAGTGCTCTGAGAGACCTGTGTTTGACCAGTGAATATGAAAGAAGTGAAAGCTCAAAGCTCAAAATTTTGAAGGTTATTCAGCACCATTTAAAATTTCTAGCCGTCCCAGGCATGCGTGCTTCGCTGCTGGAACACCCTGTCCCTTCGCGGGCTGGTCCTGCAGGGCAGGGACCCCGAGGCAGCTTTCCTCCAGCGCCGCCCTGCTGTGGGGCCTGCTCCTGCTGGCCTGGCCGGACCCTTCGCCTCTTTTCTGGCCCAGCTCAGCATGGCCTCTGCATGGCTTTACTTCACTACAGTTCTGCAACTTGCTGCTTTTCACAGAGGAGCACCGAGAAGCCTCATTGAAAAAAACAATAACAAAAACAAACAGCCCATGGGGTGCCAGGGTCTTGCCACCCCTCCGCAGAGACGCCGGAGGCGAGCAAGGGTGAAAGAGCACCACGCAACACCGTCAGGTGAAGGCTTAAACCCACAGCTCTCATTTCCTAACCCATCGAGCTGAACTGCCCTCTGCACGCCAAAAACGTTTTTGTGGACGTAACGATAGACGTACGGCTGAAGGAAACCCAACAACAGGACCTGGCTTGTTAAAAAATACCCACAGAGCGGGGAAAAAAATAAAAATCCTCAACACAGGCTCGTCTGTCTTCAGCAAACAGGGCTTTTTTCAGGTCCTGGGCTCAGGCGCAGGCCCGGGCCATGGGTGAGTGAGCTCCTGGCCGTCAGCCGCGCCGGTTTCACGGAGGCTCGTGCTCAAGCACCTCCCTGCCCCTTGCCACCAGGTGCTCATGTCCCCGTTTGCCACCTGGCACAGCACCCGGTGCCCAGCCGCCCCACAGATGGGGTAGCACAGCGGCCCCAGACATAGGCCATCCCCCCAAAGGCACGTCTCGAGAGACACCAGCGCTGCTAAAGGAAGCAACGTTTATCTCATGCATGCCACAGGTGTGATGTCATCCCCTCTGGCGAAGGAACGAGGATGTCTACAGCCTCCACTGCGCAAAAATGCAGGAACTGAAGTCAACGTGCCTCAGCGTTTGTTAAAATATGGTGATAATTAAGAAATATAATTACCACTACAAAGTTAATTCCTCTTTGAGTTCTTACAAACAAGTTTTTAATTTGCACCCAACATTTACATTTCAGATGCGCAGTCACCCAGGCGCGGCCGCCACGCCGCCCCGGGCTCTGCCATGTGTGGGGCCGGAGGCGCTGCGGGTCCCCAGAGGGCGCACCACCACTGCCACCACCACCACCGCCACCAAGGCCCAGGCGCAGCCGGTGAGACAGTGCGATTGCCTTAAAACGTCTCACCTGTTCTCTTGTACAGGCGTGAAAACAGCAGCCATGCCAGATACATGCCTGCTTTTTATTAAAAAAATAAAGCAAAGAACTTATGAGGTAATTGATTGCTTTCTTCTAGTCTTTTATTAGTTGTGATTAAGGAGCTCTAGTAGCCCTGTTTACACATCTCCAACAAGCCAGGACCTGCAGCGCGTTATTGGCTTGCGGCCCACAGCTCGCAGTCCGTTCAACAGAATCAATCTGAAGTGGAAAACATCCCCGTAAGAAGCGCGCGCATCCCTGCTTACGCCGGAGCAGAAACCAGCAATAACGGCAGGCCCCGCACCGCAGCGCGAGGCAGGGGTGCAGCCCCGGCTTGCCGCCGCCCTCGGCACGCTCGTGCTGAGCGGGGCGCACGGGCGAGGACGCGCACCTTCAGCCTGGGCGCGCTGCACTTTGCTGCCGCTCACAGCTCAGGCTCCGCGGGTACGAACTGGGAGCTCCTCGCTGCTTAGCATGCAGGCAAAGCGCTGCCAATCTAAAATGGCTGATCAGTAATACTTTAATTGCAGTTTCATAGAAACAAATTGCTATTTAATTGCAATAAGCTCTTCTGTGGCTTCACTGGACTGACAATAGGCATACACCTTGTACTAAAAAGTAACAAGCAGCAACAATGGCTATCAGGTAGTTCATGTACGGTAGACCGAGGCAGTGAAACCGGCCCCAGAACACACCATTTCACACTGAAGAAATATAATACTTAAAAAATACATACACACATGTCCCAGTATCAATTTCATTTACTTCAATAGAGCTGTTCAGAACATAGGTCCTTGGAAAAAGCCTAACAGCTGATACCGGCCAAAGAATTTGATAAAAAAATAAATAAATTAAAATGATCTTTCAAAATGCCTGGTAGCAAGTCATCCTATGCTAGAATCAGATTTATTTATTTATTTATTTTTATTTTAGTATTTATCCTAAAATTAGATGATGCACATTTTATCAGTGGTAACAAACAGGGAAAAAACGGAGACAAACGCAGTGTGGTTAATATTCTAAAGATGTGACTTAATTTCATAGGCTTCATTTTGGTAAGACATTCTCATTTTATATTTCATAAGATACTGCATAACCTGTTAAAATATTTAAAGATAAATCATGTAGGACTGAAAAGACAGTATCTTGTTGCAAACAGAATTTGGTTTGGAAAGGCTTAATGTCCCACTGCCTGCCAGGATGCGTAAATCTCATAACTAGACAGCTGGATAGGTAAAAACATTAAACCCATTTAGAGGGCAATCTTTTTACAAAATTGTTTCATTAATACGAGTGACAATTTATATGATTGAGACGCTTAGATGCAGCATAGACAGAGCATTTTATCCAAGTTCACTAGGATGATTTCAGATTAGTAATATTTCCTTTGATTTTTTTTTTTTAAACACCATTCATTTTTGAAAGTAAGGGAAGCTCTTACTGTATGATTATTTGTATGACTTTTCAGCAGCACTAAATGCACAGGGTGTATTTCAGGCTCAGCATAGCAAATGCATGTGATAAAAGGTGAACAAGTACACGTTTCTCTTTACAGATCTCCTAAAAAAACTCATTTTTCACATAAGGACAAATCTAAGTGTTTCCAGTAGCCTTCTACCCACACCTAACATCCCCATTACAGCCTGTTTTATTGTCTGAAATGCCTCTGGTTTCAGGAAAGTGTTTTACCTAAAGGAAGAATACTACTTAAATATGTTCTATTGTATATTCATAGCTCCATTAGTCCTCCTCCAATTTAGCACATCAAAGCAAATGCTTCATCACTTGCATGTGGATTATGCTAACATGAGTGACATTTGTAATCTTATAGGTCTGCAACTTAAGAAATGCTTTTAAAGTAAGCTATTAAATAGGTAGCTGTGCTTTACGAACAAGTCATATAATAGTTTATTTAAAGCCGTTAATGAACTTCAACCTCTACATCACTAAATGCTATACTACATTACTTACTAGAAGTTATTAGCTATCTTCTTAGCACTTCTAGGTTATATTGGACAACCAAAAATCTGTACATGTTAGATTTAAACACGGTACCTTGAGTACTTATACTGAAAGAATATAAAAAGATGTCTACAGATTCACTAATACTTGAATTCTACATTCGTATGACTTCAAGTGTCTTTTCAAAGATATTCAAGCAGCACAATTTGCAAGACTCTTACCTAAAGACTTTAATGCCAGATCAAAAACCTTAGAAACTTATATTAAAAAAATACTTAAGTGCATTTAATTTAAAAAGTCATACATAGCTTCAGTAGTTTTATTACTTTATACTTTTTGCAAGTATTCTTTTGTCTTCACTGATACTGTACATTACATCATTTTCTTTTCTCTGCAACAGTCCTATTTTTGCACAGGCACTGAAGTTAAAGGAGAAATTCAACAGACCTCCAATATACTAGAGATCAAGAAGATCTGAAAAAAAGATCTGCTGTTGGTTGTTTAGACAGACAAATCTATAATTCAACTTTTTCTGTATCAGCATCACAACAAAAGTCAGTCAAGCTCACTCCGCAGCCAAACAACAGTGAACATCTTGAAAACAGAATTAAAAAAAGAAAACATAATGATGATGTATTTCAAATGTATTAGTCTCCGACAAAAGTCAAATAGCTGGTAATATTGATTTGCTATGAATTGCAGCAGACACACATTCTAGGTGCTCGCAGTTTCCTGATTGAAGGTATTCAATGCACAGTCATATATTCACATTAGTATTCTTGCTACAAGCATGAAAAGTAAGGATTTTTTTCTCAGAATTATTCTGCACAGATCTACTGATGAAGGGTAGCTGAAGGAAAAAAAAAAAAAAAAAAAAACACTAGATGAAGTTGCTCCCTTTCTAAGCTTAGAGGAAATTTTCTTTCTTGGAGGGGGTTGTTTTTTGTTTGTTTCCTTCCAGAGAACAGATCATATCTGAGATCAGTTTGCTCTTGGAAATACCCCAGGAATTTTGTTTTTCCTTCCTTATCAGTTTTAAAAAGTTAAGTCTCTTGCCACAGCAAACTCAACTTTATGTTGTTCAGATCAGAATAGCTATTGTATTCCTTTTTATGAATACTCAATTCTAGAGCTCAGCATGAAGTACAGCCCTTTTGTTGCTTTCATTTTCATTATTATTCTTTGACCTCTTAAGGTATATACATACACACTTATACTAGCATACATACCTACATACATACCATACATACATACACATGCATACCCCTAACACAGTTCTGCGGGAAAGAACTGGATAGAAAGAGACCACAATACCTATAATGCATACCATAATTCACTGCAATATGAATTGCAATATATTTGTTACCAGAAGTAATAATCTCAATGCAAAATAAAGATAATTTTGAAGTAGTGCTCTGTATCCTTGCCAAAAGTAACACGGTAGTAGTTTAACAGGTTCTTTACTGGCATAAGTAAAAAAAGAAAAAACACCAAAAACCTCCAAACCAAAAAGCTACTTTTAAAGGTAACTGACAATTAAGGTAATGACTACGTAAGATTTAGTTTCAGAATAGTGTTTTGAATGTAGTTTCTTTTTTATTTTTTAAATAAAGCAAAGTTTCTAAAACCCATACTCAATTCAGTGGTTTTTGTTTTACTTTTTTATTATTTAAATACACCATACTAGAGCAAATGTCTCTGAAAATATCACAAATAAAAGATTTTTCTTCATTCAGCAAATTAGAAGTAGGTGAAAATTTCTACACAGTAGCTGCTATGAGCCTGACTTTTTTTACCTTTTTCTTTTTTTTTTCTGCCATGGGAAGTAGCAACATTAGGACAAAAACACTTACATGCATACATACATTGTATTTTACAGAGATACAATAAAAGTGTTTGTGATAGAATATCACAAAAGCCACATCTTTCCTTTATCTCATGTTCAGTTTGATTGAAACACATTTCCTTACAACACTTAAATATACAAAGAGCAAATAGAATGTTGTTAAGGTAAAACACAGGGTACAAACTGGCCAGTGCCCTGCTAATTGTTAATGAGGGTAGAAAGCAGATTTCAATGCTTCTTTTAATTAGCTTCATTAGTCATCTTCCCCACCCACCCCCCCAAAGATGTCCTCCGGTGGATCTTTTTTCATTTTCTCTACAGTCTCCCATTAGCCCAGGTTCATGGAGTCCTTAATGTTCATATTCAGTCATTTTAATACACCAATAAATGTGGGAAGGGCAATCAAGAATAAAGAAGGTGCAATGGTATGGAGCTGGCACTGATGCTAGCTACAAAGGTGACTTGTCTACTTGGAGACATGGGATCCATCTGTGATGAACAAAATTTGAGATGAAGGCACGCATTCTGCATTACTCTGACCTTTTAGCAGACCTGCAAGAAATAAAAATGGGTATCTTAGCTAGAATACTAAATTTGAGATAGGAAACTACAACATGACTGCTTTTGTCTTTTCCTTATTCACTAATCTCTTTTTTATTAGATTACTTTCCAACTGTGACTTGATTAAGGCTTCCTACACTATCCATTCACACTGCTAATGTTTCAACTTCAAATAGCAAAAAGCAAGCATTTTCTGCAGTTTCACTACTAAAAAGAGCAGACAGTAAAGAAAAAACCCGACAACAATAAATAAGTGCACCTTCTGGTAGCAAATCGTACAGTGAATAAGGTGGCTTTTCTAGGCCCCTTTTAAAAGGGAAGAAACATTATGCCATGCCTTTGAAGAAGCTAGTAATATGATCTTATAATTGGAAGAAATAGTGTGTAAAGCAAATAAGAAGTACAGCCAATATCTTCCCAAGGCAACTTTGGTTAATATGCTGCATTGCACAAGAGCTAAATATAGATATTTCAGGATTTTTCCCCCCCATTTAAAATTCCTCATCTGGTGTGTTAGTTAATGTTACATAAACATTTTAATATATGAAGTCAAACATGTGCTTTCACACTGGTGTTAATGAATTGTGATAATTAAAACTGTCTAACTCAATAAAAATCTAAACTTTCATGGATAAAATAGAAATGATCATCCATAGTCTTCAAATACAATCTGTTTGCAATTACCAAAATGAAATAATATATATGAGAATTTTATGGTTTTTAAATGACATTTTGCGCTTCCCAGGAAGTTCTTTTTTCACCCTTTCCCTAAGTTACTAAAAGCCTGAGGTCTATTAGTAACTGCAACCCCCCACTTTCAAGCTAATTAAAGTAGTAGAGGCTTGGAGGTTTAATTCCCCAGAGCTGAAGCTCAGTGTGAGAAAGGTAATTTGTCTGTCCAGAACAAAGATTAGGGAGCAGCCAGCAAGCATATTTAATAAATGAGCATCAAATATCTTCTACTATGGACACAGACAACACCAATTATGTAACTACAAGGGAATTGTTGAGTGATATGTAAACTAGAAGATTTTTAAGATCTTCTCTGAGAGATGTAATCTAACTCATACTTTATTTAAAAGTATTAGAAGCTGAAGATACGTGTTTGCTATGAACATTGCCAACCGGTGGAAAATTTACACTTTTAGTAGGCAGTAATACTGTTGGCAAACAAGAAATACTACAGAAATACTACCACTGCCAAAAAAGTATAGACAATTCTCTACAGAGGACGATACAACCGCTTCAAATAAAATGACACACAGGACATCATAAACTCAGAGTTTGCATTCTGCAGGCAAGCAGTACCAAGTTGAGGTAAAATAGTGTTTTGTTTTTTTTTTTTTTTT
>VXAA01001622.1:205061-250839 GCA_013399115.1 Anseranas semipalmata
GCCGCACCCCCCCGGTGCCTGGGGCCTCGCCCTGCCCGCGGCCCCGTCCCTGGGCCGGGCTGGCGCTGGGGTCCCGCTCTGTGGCGGGGCGGAGGCCGCGAGGGACGAGGCCGCGCACTGCCCGGGCACGGCGGCCGCGTCAGGCCACGGGCTTCCAGAAATTCCCGCACCGAGACCAGCGGGGAGCTGTGCTTGTCGGTTAACGGCGGTGTACGGCCCGCTGTTACCAGTGCCCCGTGAGGGTCTAAAAGGGTTAAGCTGCTGCAACTGGCTGGCAGTTGGCAGCACCACTTGCCTTTTGAGAAGACAACCGCGCTTCTAGACAACCAAAAAAAAAAAAAAAACGTCCAAGGATGATGGCAAATCAGAAGTAACATTCAAAAGGGACACTTAAAAGTGGGAAAAAAATATGTATTAATTGCACTCTTCTGAGGCCTAAGTGTAGCATGCAAGATGAGCAAGAATATATCACCATATAGCTAAAAAGGCCCTCAACACAATAAAAGTGCCTTTAAATACATCATAACTCGCAAGTGTCATCCTGGCAAACGGTTACTGCTGCGAGCATGGGGATTTGCGTGGCTGCTGGAGCAGGCTCTTGCCGGCACTGTCTAGTGCTGAGTGTATGCACGCGTCCGTCACACAGCAAACCCGAACGTGCTTCGCAGCGCTAGCTGCGGCTACAGAGTCAGACAAATTACACATTTCCAGGATCTGTTAAGCAACAGGAAAACTTCATAAGGCTAGTTTCTTGATTCCAGGCCGCTGAGGTAAGCAGCAGTCAATACAGTAAGGACAGTAGGACCGGCTGGTCCCACACCGCTGCAACCGCAGCAGCATGCGGGCAGCTGCGGCATGTACATGCAGGCGAAAACTGATGCGCGCCATAGGAGAGGGCAGCCCGGCGTGTGGACAGGTCGCTGCACCGCTCAGGGACACTGCCATCGCTGCTGTCGAATAAATAGCGACGGCAGCGTGACTGAACAATGCGGTTGTGCACTGCCACTGCCCCTCGGTCATCTGAGGCAACGTAATATTTTAAACCTGTTCCTGTTGAGGTCCAGTGTAGAAGCAACATCCTGGCACAGGTATATGAAACTTCAGCCGGGAGTATTTTCTTGCAAATGAAAGCGCTGGTGCTAAAAAGCAGAGCGAGTTCCCTCTGACAGGCCGACTGGTAAATCCAGTCTCGGCAATCACAGTCCAGGTGTACTTTAACCACATCGCCACCTGTGGGCCTGCTTCGTTTCTGCATCCCTGGCCGTAGCTGGACCACGCAGAAGGGTGCCCAGGAACCAGTTAAAAATTAAGGGGGGAAAAAAAAAAAAAAAAGCCTGGCTAGGAAAAATGGATTTGGGAAAATAGGATATCGTGGATATGTTTGACTTTTTTATTATAGAGCCAATAAAGTATCGAAATTTGGGTACCATGAGACGTATGATTTAAACGTAGGGGAAAAGCCTATTTCTGTCTTTCTCCATCAGCTGGAATATGTTCAGAATCGGTGCCTAAAGGAGACTGGGAGCTCAGGGTAAGCTTCCAGGGGGGAAGGGGGAAGGACCAGTGTTGTGGTTAAAAGTGATGCATTTTTTTTATCATAGGTCTATGAAGTATATCATCTGGATGTAATCTCCATGTATATATTACATTTAAACATACTCAGCAGTTTTAGATTTGTTATTTAGGATCTGTTACAGTTTAAAATATATAAAGTAACAAGGCGTGCTGCAGATAATCAACAGTCACTGACAGCCAAGAGCACGAGAACAGAGCAAATGCCAAGCTAAAATAAAATCTAAGTTGTCTAATTATCTAAGCCTATAATGGCTGGAAGCTACCACATTCAAGCTCTGGAAGAACCATCAGGACCTCTCCTTACTGGGAAAGATATTCTCCCAAGAAACTCTGCCATAGGCACTAAAATGTTTACTCGTCTTAAAACTGATAGTGCTACGAAAAATGGGAATTACCTTCTCAAGGAGTAGAGTTTTAAATGGTTTAATGACATTTTCCAAATACCATTACAATGCTCATATCTTTTGCTGAAATCTAATCTTCACTAATTTTTGTGATTAATTTTAACAGAGGAAACCTTAACGGAGAGCATTTTGCAGAGCAATATTTTTCTAATTTTTCTTTTGTGCAGCATCTGCTGTTGCTGTGCTGTCATCTTCGTTATGTTTTTCATTGTCTGTGTGCCATAATGTAATTAGTTAGTTCAACATCATCTGTGCTATTAGATGAGATGTTTCTATGGTAAGTTAACATAGTTCTGTGTAATTGGTAGATTTCAGCAGTAGGCATGAATGTATCCATCAACTTTAGGTCGATTTGAGTCCGCAAGATTTAAATTCACTTGGCATACATTATCCTCGAAGACTGTTAATTTTGGCTGAATGGATAAAAAACACAATGCAGAAGAAAATCTGGCTGCTTATATTGTGGTACTGTTGGAGTCAGGGAAAGGAAAGCATAAAATTGCTGGCAGAGTAGTTGCAATCTGAATGTCTGGAAAATGTTACAGCCTGTGATCCAAATCATTCTTAAACCTAGACACACCCGTGAGATAGCAGGTAGTCCAGAATTCATCACGGTTATCTCTCCATTCATGAAAGGAGCCTTGCTTCTCCCCCTAAATACTGCATTCCTATGGGACCTCAACTCTCTTTTCCTGTTCTCATTAGAGAGAAACGTTGAGGCTGCTGCTTTGTCTTGAGATCTTCCATGTTGCACTTTGCTAGTCTTTGTGTCTTGCAAGCTACACCTTTTGAACAAACAATTAGACTTAAACTCTCTTACCCCAGTCTCGTTAGAAACAGGAAAAATTCAACAGCCATTTCTTACTTTAAAGTAATGCATCCTTTTACTAGCAGAAGATCTTCTATTTTAGGGTCTTAAACAATTTTAAAAATGTGACTGGATTAAGTATTTAAGTCAGATATCCAATGATACAGGAGTGTATGCATCATAGTAGAAGCTGGGAGGAATCCTGGATGGCTTTACTCTCAGCATTCTTTTCCAAACAGAAGACTGTACTGTTTGCCCCAAAGAGAAAGATAACTCACTCTTAGAAATACATGTATAAATTCTGACTTGCTTATAAATACATGAGTAACTTTATTTACAGGAACCCAGTACAATGGAAGGTAATTAGTAAGAATGATTCACTTAGGTAAGGGCTTGCAAGACCCTTTTATCATCACTGTATCCATAACTTAGGACAGGAGCCAAATAATATAAATGTCAGTAACTATAGATATATATTTGTATTAACAATGAAGTCCACTTTAGGAAGAGCTAAGGCTATATTTGTAATGACCTCATACAGCTAAAATTACGTTCACTAATCTGTCCTGTGCACATCCCTATTGGAAGAATTGATAAATTGCCATGAGCCACCAGTAGCAGGAAGTCCTGAAACTGAGTTCTGCAACTAAAGTCAGAGACATCAGAGTTTGAACTTACATGTAATTTATGTTTTAAATTAAAAGTCTTTAGATGCCACTAGAATATGCGTATTTAATAATAACTTCAACATATAAAACAATCTTACAGTTGGAAATGCTATATGAATTTTGAAATAGGGCTTTAAATTCTACAGTCTAATAAAACAAGGCACTTTTTAAGCAAATCAGTTAAATTATTCTGATATTCTTAAATGTATACTGGAAATTGATTTTTGTGATTACATATCTGTAAAGTGATATTTTGTCACAAATACAAACATGAATATTTTTGTGATTTGGATATTGCCGAACAACAAGAAAAAAATCCTTAATTTTTGAAATACTTAAAAATATAAATTCATATGGAACTTACCTTCCAGAGTAAAATAATGTGGGTTTTTTTTTTTTCACAGATATTTTTATAGAGCTTACATTAACATGTTGCCTCTATTTGCTAGTCATTGTAATAAATGGTCATATTAAAGGATGGGACAGCACAGTTTGGTGCTGTTTGAAAACCTAAATTATAGATAAAAGTAGCAACTGAGCTACTTTAAATTTACAGAACAAAAAAGATCAATTGGATTGGAATTAAAAATAAATAAATAAAACTGGCTAATTCAATTGACCAAAATGCTCTTACCTAATGCAGAGGTACACATTCATAATGCCATCATTTATGCTTCTGAACATACTTCATGTTTTATAATAATACAGTTTTGTTAAATCACCATCACATCTTTTCAATCAGAATTCACTTCAAAAAATTTCTGCAGAGAAAGACAACTTGTCTTCTTTTCCATCTGAGATAAGAAATCATCAAAACATATTAATGTTTTCTACTCCTACCTGACTATTTTCTTGTAGACATTTTTAAAATTTCATTTGTCAAAGGAACATTTTTTTGAACATTGTAGCTGCACTTTGGTGTGGTTTCTGAAAACAGTCCAATGCAGAATTTAGTAAAAACAATGCTCTGGAATAATTCATTACATTGAAAAATGGAAAACTAATTCTAGCTTTTATTAATTATTTAATTAAACTAAGTTTAAATTTGCAGAAGAAAGTAGTTTTATGCCCAACTGAATGCATGTTTAATGTTTTTGATAGTGTTACCTGCACATAATACCTTAATAATTGCATTGAAATACTTTTTAAAGATGTGTCCAGTAGCAAAGCCTATGTCATTAGAATATCTGCCTGTTATGAGAGCAACCAGGAAATGAGTTACTTACTATATGAGGAGTATGTCCGATATCCTGGTGAAGTTCCCATAACCTTTGAATGAGGCTGTAATTTACAGAAGGGTTCCACGACTGATTTCTTTTCCATGTATTTTACACATACACACAGAGCAGATGCTTGGGCTTCAGTGAAAGAATGGAGGAGCATTTATTTGAACCGTTTTTCTGTATGTCTTCAGGGAAAGTCCGCAACATAGAGTTTCAAAGGATTTTGGTGTGTGATATATGATCAATGGGAAGGAGTAATTTCAGCTAATATATCTGGATGTTTGTGGTGATTGTGTCTGATAGAAATTTTGACATTAGCTATTGTTTCAAAGAGCTGAGAGAGAGTAAGGTATGGAGTGAGAAAGGCACACATTAAAGGGATTTCCCGTTGAAGTTGTCTTTTTAATTTAAGGGCTAGCAGCATAGTATGAGAAAATGGAGGGTTACAAAAATAAAGAGGAAGAGCAGCCTGGTGACTTGTGTCTGGCAGAAATGCCTCTATCACATTGGATTTGAAATTTACATAGATGCCAGTAGTTATGACACAACTGTCACTCTAAGTTCACTTAACTGGACATGAAACAATAATGACAAACAATCAGAATGACAGTTCTTCTATTCTACAGTTAGGTTCTTCATATCTCAATTTTGCAACCTTCCTTCTGTTCACTCCGCCAGGCAAATGCACTTCAGTTATTATGATTTCTCTGTTTGACTCAGTGCAGCCTTGCTTTCAGGAATAGTTGTGCAAGTTTCTAAGCTTTCTATTCAGCTTTTTTGTCATACCATTTATCAAAGCAAGAGTTTCTTAGTAACAATTTTTAACATTAACTCTTTAATAGTTATTTTGCTGTTGTAATCCGTTATTTAAAAACATTTTCTTGCACAAGAATATTACATTATTTTTCATATAAAAATATAGCCCTCTACTTTTCTTAAGTTATTTTTCAGAACTGGAGTGACTACTATACTCCATGACCATAACTCTTTTTATCATTCTACTATAATTCAGTAGCTTTTGCTGTCTTATAAACAATCTTACAATTAAGAGCTAATGTTAATGGAATAGATTGTTGTCATAGGATAATGGTTTCCTGCTGCTAGATAAATGCTGTGACAATGCGAGGACATTTATTGAAAGTAATAGTGAAGACAAAGCTAAGAGATTTATTTTTAAAGCAGGTGTCACAGATCCAGTGACACCATTCTGTAACAATTGTTTTATTTCTATTTTACTAAAAGACTGATGAAGATGGAAGCATTTTGCCTGATGTATGCAAGTGCAGCAAAGTGACAGTGGCTCATTTCACTGTTACTGAATAAGCTGCATTGCACTTGGCTCATGAAGAGATTTATCGTGTAGCTCATCCAATCAGAAAGCAGCTTATCCATTAACTACAGCTTTAAAATATGTTGTATTTCTATGAACAAGATGGGGCTTGATGCTTTCTTTCACACAAGCAGTTAGGCATAGCTCACAGAGGAGGAGGAAAATGAGACCCTACAGCGCCTGTTCCCCTGGTCCATCCAGAAGCCCCTCTGTCCTCTGCGCCGCAGGCTGGGGAGGTTGAACCTGTCCATAGCATGTTCCCCTCCTCCTGAATCAAAGGTTCCCTGTTTCCCTTCTTCTGCAGTAAAGCATTAGCAGAGCAGAAATGGCAGCATTGTTCTCACCAGCATTGCTGTGCAGGGGATGGAGAGGGAAGTTCTTGACTAGTTTAATGTTTCCTCTGTCTTTGAGTTCACAGGATCTCAAGTTTTGGAAAATATGCCCTCTTCCTTTTCCATGACTTTTAAAACTGCTTGCCCCTGAACACTCCACCAGAGAACTGTGAAAAGCAAAGCCTGTAAAGCATCCTAGGCTCTCTATCTGCTATCGTGGAATTGCAATAAAACACCTCGATTACCCCAAGTATCCAGCTCCGACAAAATGGGAGCTGATTGCCAGGAAGTGCATAGAATCCATTCAATTCAACAAGCTTTCTCTGGCCTGACTCAGGCCTCAACATATCTTTTGTCTTTTCTTTCGAACTGTAGAGCACCTATTCCCAGTGGCAGTGTTGCAGCCATGATAGTTTAAGGATATCCCACAAATAATAAAAAATACAATCCCTTCCCACAAACTCTGATCATTCCAAAACATCTTTAAAGTTATGTTGTAAAACAGCATAATGACTTTATATGACCACAATGTCCCTGCTAGGATTTCCTTAAGAAACTAACTAATTTTATTACTAAGGCTCAAGGACCTTGATATCAAACCAGCAGTTCACGATTCCAAGGACTCACTCTGTAGCTGCTCACAACACAGCTCTGAATTAACTTCTAAGGCCAGAGCTTGAAAGCAGTAAACAACTTTAACCTTTACTTGACCCCAGACATCTAACAAATAGGAGTTCAGTAAATGCATGAATTTTACTTTAACCCATGTGCAGACATTCTAAGAACTAATTCACTCTTCATCTTCTGAGTTTTAAGAATTTTTTTCTTCTAGTAAATGGGCAAGTGTTACAGCATCTGTGCCAAAGAATCACCAGATAAGGATGGTCCTCTACTGAGCCTAGCTCTTTATGAAAGGCGAGCACTGAAGACATCATAGAGAAAAGTAGAAATGGGAGAGACCTGTAATCCAGACAGGATGAATCCTGGCAACTGTGAGGTCCATGAGATCATCTGAAGACCACATGGGCTGCAGAACTCTAGCAAATGCATACTCTTCCACTAGATCCCTGTGGCTGTGGTGTATCAGACTTGATCTTCTAATGCCTTCCAGTATCAGTCTCCTATCTGAAGTTTAGGATTCACAGGAAAGTTATAGGAGATGAAAAATTTCCACATCTTTAAAACATTGGAGTTACTTAAGTGCCTCCAAGGATGTGACTGGAAGTATTGTAAAGTCCTATGATTTTATGCAAATATTTGGTGTATCTATTTAGAGTCACAACTCTGGAATCGTGCTCTTTATACAAATCTGCTTTCAATTTTTTTAGTAGGAATTTTGAGTTAAACATTAACTCTTAAGGATCAACCAGAAACAAATAAAAATATTTTTTCCCATTTACTATTTTATTTAAAAGTTGTCTCTTCATTTGACATAATAAATAGTGAGGAGTTGTGATTTCTGCATTTTTGGGATTGCCAGTAGAGTAAGCAGATTTCTTCTCACCACATATAGAATCTGCTCAAGGAACCGTCCTTGATTCAAGGAATTATTAAACCTATTTTGCTGATAGGCTTCTCCATATCATACAGGACTGCACACAATCAATCAATATTTAACTTCCATACTACATATTTCTCCCACAGAGGGACAGAATTCCCCATGCCAGGTATCCTACTTTAAAGCAAATCCCCAGCCTCTTGCAGCTCTTTCGACTAAGGCTATGTATATCCTGGCTGGATCCGGCCCAGATGCTTTATTTCTATTGCATGAGATGATTAATTATGTGGTTTCTTTCTGTTTGTCTGATAGACGCTGAGGTAAGAGAATGATGGTTGCTTAGAGCACTATTATTAAAAAGCTGCTTTTGATAGCCCTGAACAGGCTTGAGTTGTGTGCTACAACTAATCATAAAGCTGCTTACTTGGAAATGTAATGCTTGTTAATACTATACTGTACTTTTATAAGTAAACTCATTTTTGATTGGCTAGCACTTAACTATAATCAGTAATTAAGGGTCAGCCATCCAGTAAACTCATTAGTTTACACCAATTACATTTGGTATAGTAACTAATGATTCCGAGGATCAAGCCATTTATTTCTAAGCTTTCAAAGTATAATTATTGTGTAAATCAGATAGAGTGTAAATCTTTTCCATACGTTTTGGTTGGTAATTGAGAAATAAAATGGTTTCCAAATGTATTCTCTGTCCAGTTTTTGTTCTGCAGTAGGTCTCTCGGGGGACTCTTTAAAGTATATGGAAAAGGTGATGTCAACAGAAGTGTACGCTGGGCAAACTGAGACAGGATTAATTAATAGAGATGAAAGAGAAAAGCCAGCCCCTTGCAAATCATGGTCCAAGCCTCAACTTGGACATCACACCTTAAATGACAGTTTACAATCCTGAGCGTGAGTCACACAGATTGACAAGTATTCAAAACAGAAGAGAATTAAAAATCCTTTATGTTTAATGTATAAAGGCTTTTCCAATATGCAGTCTTTAAGATGGTGTAATCTCTGGAGCATTTTGCTTTGAAGTTTAATATGTAGTTCCTCACATCCAAATAACATTTTCAACACGTTAAACAAATTAGTCTCTGGTTACAGAAGTTTTTAGACGTTTACAAGTTGCCATTTAACTAAATTTAATATGTGCCAGCGAAGTTGCTCATGCACTTGTTCATTTAGAAAAATGCACTTTTGGAATGATTAATAAATAAACCAGCCTTTCCTATCCCTTCAACTTTGGTGTTTATTTGAAAGCAATCTACTTTAAAAAGACATTAATATCCCTAGAATTATTATTAGAATAATTGCTTTTACTCTTCTCGGAACACACATTTTTTCTCATTTCCCTTCAGCACAGACAGCTTTCGACTCAGATATAAACTTCCTATTATTATTCTCCACTCCCCACCCCAAAAATGAAGAATAGGAATTATATACTTTTCACTAAGGAATAATTAATTTGTCTCAAGTATTAGAACAGAGAATTGTAGAATGACTTTGAATGGTAGTCTCTAAGGAGTAGCATTGTTTGTTCTCTTCAGTCTTTAATGAGCTTTAGTAAATGGCCAGGAAAAATTACCTTCTTTCTGTAATATGAGAGAAGCGAGGAATGAAGGAAGCTATAGAATCGCTAGGAGAAAAGGGAGCAGCCAAACACACACACACACACACAGCCCTGGTACCACATCACTTCCAATGGCTAGTGTTTTCCTTTGGAACTGAGCACTAGAGCTCCAGTTTTTCCATTACAGTTAAAACATATAATGTCCCTAATATTTTTGTAGGAGAGAAAATTCCTGGATGTCTCCCACCTACTGACAGTGTCTGGCTTGTGTTGAGGGACAACTGCCTATAGCCGAGCTCTGGAAGTCATCCTGGCTTCCTCTGCTTTGGCATTGATTTTGTCTTTTAAGAATCTTTAGCCTATTTTTGTTGTATTTCCGCCTTTTAAAGCAATTTCCCTTATAGTGCCCCGGTCTACTTCCCTGTCTTTTAGAAGACTTCTTTTCCCTCCACCGCGTTTTCGTTGTCACTCCTGTCCAGAATGGCAACTGAGGCAGTGGTGGCAGGTGCTTGTGTCAGCTACGGATACAGACCTGTCACCATGGATAATGGAGTATGTTCAGAAGCACCTTTTTCTTCCCTCCTTTCCGGCCTCCACATATTTCTTCACAACGCATTCCCACGATTTGACCTACAGCAGCCAAGTGAGACCAGTGCAAGCTAGAAGGACCTGGTAAAAGAGGGGCTCTCTTCAATCCATCCCCTTGGAGCTGTTCCAGGTTGTATGGAATAATTAAATATTAACTGGATTGCCATGTGTGTTTGCTCTCAAAGCATTACTGAGGGCAAGAAGCCTGGGTTCTGTTCCCCCCTTCCAGTGAATACTCCCATATTTTGTATTAAGTGTTTCTTGGGGCCGGGCCTGACAGACGTGTTTTCCCACTATGTGGCTGACAAGTCCAGCACAAGCTTTCCCACTTGAAGGACAGACTCGGGACACACTCCTTGCAGTACAGCTGATAATCTCTTGGGGAGAGTGCTAATTCAGGGGGTCAAGAGAGTCAAGCTCAAATCGCCCTGGGCAGAGCTGAATACAAGACTGCCGTATCTCAGCTAAATCGCACCAGCCAGCAGACTGGACCACAAAAGCTTGTTAGAGAAAGAAGGGCACAGGAGCACAGAGGTGAGACATGCAGAAGGCAGCGGCACTATCTGTCATTATTCTGTGGGAAAGACCTGGCGCAGGTGTCCAGTTCCTAGAAAGAGGCAGAGCAAGCATGGTAAGCAGGTAAAGTAATGCACAGCGTTACAACACCTTCGTCTGATCGTGGCTCCAGATCATGGGAGGTGCTCTCATGGCAGACATCAGATTGCTGACTGGAGCTCCGGGTCATGAGGGATGTGAAGAGAGATGATGAGCGTGGGGAGAGCTGCCTGGACCCATCCCAGACATTTAGGGAAAAGATAAAAGTAAAAAGCTGCTGCCAAGGTAAAAATCATTTCTCTCTATCATGGGCCCTCCTCAGTGCCATTGTTAGAGAAGAATAAATGGAGAAAAATGTTTGAAAGACAGATAGGAGACAGTGAGGACAGGACTAGTAAGTGAGGCAGAAACATTGGAAAGAAGACAAAGAGGAAGAAACATAAGAAGGCAACAGGAGGATTAGACAAAGAAAAAGGAAAAGGGAAAAAAACGACTGACCAAATCACTTCTCCTCGCATTGCCTCAATCTTCTGGCAATAAAATAATAACAGTAAGACAATCACAGAGCATTTCAGTGACTTTGAAGTCCATAAATATTTAGGAGGCATTTAAGTGTTGTGTTGATCAGGATTGTGTTAAAAAGAAAACAGTAAAACGTCAGAGAATGTTCTGACAAGTCTGAAGCACTGCTGTCAGGAGGTAAAAAAAGAACAGGACTTAGGTGTTTAATTTCATGTGTGTAACCAGGTATTAAAATCCACACCCAAACACACTTATGCTTTTTAATAGTAGAAAAGATTGGGCCTATTTCAGACCAGCAAGAACATGTGGTTTAAAGCATGCAGCCGCTCTTTCTTCAGAAACAACCTACTGTGACTCCTATAATTTATTCCTCCCAAGATTCATTTGAACATCTGCAGTATCATTATTTGAGTTTGTTATACTATTAGCTTTAAAATTTTATAAGCCATACAGTAGGATAGGTGACAAGTTGAAAAGTTAAGGAGGGTTAATTTAGAAGTTTTAAAGCAAAGCTATTTTTGAGTTATACAAGTGCAAAAAAGCATCTGAATCCAAACCTCCATGGTTACATTTAAATAACTCAGAAACTGCTGAAAGGATTTTCTTCAAACTTCACTCAGGACAAATCCCTCTGGGCTAAGACCAAGCATGAGAATTTAACTCAAAAGGTGATTGTTGTCTGAAGGGTTTTCTCCACCCACCCCCCTTTTTTTTTTCTCCTCTTGCTTATTTTGTTTTCAGTGTTCTAAAAAAATAATAGCACTGAAAAATAAGGGCCTGGAGTGTAACTGTTTCATATCCATTTTATCATTAAAATAAGAAAAATGCTGTTCGTAAACTACCTTTTTATTAAAACCAGACCCCCTGCTCTGCCTGTAGCCATTACCAGCAGTCTTAGTACCCACCTCTAGCAGGCATTTGCTGTAACTGGGTGGCTCAACAGAGAAGTATGGAGCTGTACTCCCAGCCCCATCTGCAGCTTCTTTGCATGCCTCGGCAGTTCAGCGCAGCTCTAATACTACCCTAAATGGACAACTGAGGATTCCCCTTAGCAGGAAGTCTTTGGAGAGCAGAGAACCAGCAGCTCTGCAGCACTCTTTCCTTCACTTCCCATCCTCAGTTCATGGGAGGTGAAGCATACTCTATACCTGCAGGCTGACCTAAACTATGCTTTAATTTCTCACCAGTCCGCAATTTGGAAAGCAGAAAGGTAGCTTGTAGTCATGCTTTTCTCAGCTCACTGACTGCAAACTCTGTGCATCTGGCAATCTCATTCATTCTTCCCCTTTACGGCTGAGACCAGGGGACTCACCTCCTAGTCCTGTAGCTGCAGGAACTCCTGTAAAGGAAGAACCTGCACAACAAAGATGGACATTTCTATCTTCTTTCTCAAAGTCTTTGAGGCCCTCTTTAAGAGCAGCATCATGGGTCCTGGTAGCAAGGTTGTCTGGATTTGGGAAAAAAAAAAAAAAAAAAAGGCAGCAGAAGAAGAGAGAATGATTTTTTTTTCTGTTCAACTCTCTCCCACATTTTGTTTTCTACAAATTGTCCCAGGGCAGACAAGAGCCTTTCCCTCCCCCTTCTATCCAGACTTGTTTCTGATTCTGGCAGCACCTCCCACAGTTACTCACTCATTTGTTTGTTTGTTTTTCCATTTGCAACTTTTGCCCCCTCCAAAGAGCTGGCTTGCCAGTGAAATTACAGTAACTTATTTCATTTCAAATGAAATCCAAATTTGGAACCTGTGAAAAACTGATGGGGAAGATTTGGAATATGTTTGCTAGAATAATTCACTACTTTTAACCCAAGCAACTTAGATATATGCGGAAACAGCTTCCCTTGTCTATCCTTCGTATCCATGACCTGGATTAAAAGCTGCTTTGGGCAAGGTCCAACTCATTGTTTGTGGCCCTAACACAATGAGGCTTGCAAGCTGCAGCAATACTGTAATACCTAGGGATTTGTTTCAGGAGACCCCAATTTTGGAAACAAAATACATGTTTCCTGATGACTGCTAACACTGAACAGTGGGAAGTATAGCTGAAATGGGCCTAGAGAGGAGCATCAGGAAACTGAAATCTTGGGCTCAGTTCTTATTTGTTCCAATTTTTGGGAAGCCTACTCCAGCAAAACAGAGAGGTCTTGAAGCTGATAACAAGATGTGGTAGCTTACAGGGGGGTGAGCGGCTTCTGGAAGCTCCCTGCTGTACACTCTACTGGAGCAGGCAAAGCCTGGCAAACCTCAAACAAATGGAGAAAGTTTTAAAACAAAAATAGATCATTATATTTAAATAATCAGAAGGCTTTTCCATTCATAAATGTCCCATCTGCTCTCCACTACCAAACTTCTGGGGCATCATGTTTCAGTCAGTACATTGTACCCAGCACTTTAAGCTGTCTGCTACTATCTTATTCATACAGCTTTTTCATTGTGGGTCAATATTATCTGACTAGGTTCAGATTAAATCTTAATACATTGTTCACCTGGAAAACCCTGACTACAAGCATATTGAAAAGTTGCAAATATAAACAGTGCAGTTTCCATGGATGATGACATATTGAAATGTATCCCAGAAGGAAGACTAGCAGGAAAAAGAGGAATGTGAAGATACGGTCACAGAAGAGAATGCCCTTCATTTTCTGTTGAGATTTTATGTAAGAGGGCAAATGAACATGACAAAGAGAGGAGAGGTCTGTCCCCTTACTGCTGGTTCTGCAGCAAAGAAGATTTTGCATCAGCCAGGATAAAATTAGGCAGAGACATAGCAGATCTGAATATTGTACAGGAAGATGTGAAATGAGGAAGAGTTCAGTGCAGTTCAAGGATGGCAGGGTATAATGAAGGCAAATGGAAAGCAAGAGCTGAAACCGAAAGAGCTGAGCTGAAGGAACCTGATATGAAGATACAAGTTTAATTAATAAAGACAGGCAGAGCAAGCTGAACAGAGAAGACTCATTTAAGATGTCAAAATACATCTTTAGTTGTGGCCACTAAGGTAAAAATAAAGGCAATATATGTAGAAAAAGCATGAAAGTTCAGATGTGCAAGACTGGGTTCGAGGACGGGAGTGGTGAGAAAACCTGAGGCTGCAGAGAAGCTCTTCTGGAAAGTGGCAGCACTGCCTTCAGTGTTTGTTGCTGCCTTCCAGGTAACCAACATACTGCTCCATTAGTGAGAGGGATCACAAATTGCCTCCTAATCTGTTTCAAGCTAAGTCAGACAGATTCATTTCACCTGGTGATGAACATGGATATGAGCTAACCAGGCTGGCTTTACTTGTAGTGCATTAGGGAATGCTTGCTTGGCCTATTCTGATGGCAGAGCTATGGGGAGGGACCAGGCAAGCAGCAAAATGTGGTGTAATTTTCAGCTAGTAATTGGTGGCTAGGCACTGAGGGGGAAATTTGTTTGGTCTAGGAGAACACATGAACATGTAAGACTAGAACCAATACAGACACATGGAAGAATGCAAATTTCTAAAAGTTATCATCAGCAATACTGAGTTCAAGAAAAGTTGATCTTTCTGTATCCCATTGCTATGAGTAAGGAATGCTTTTAATATCTTTACTACCGGTGCAAGGATAATTGCTGAAGAAGGGTATCTATGTAATTTGGAGAAATAACAGTTATTGGTTGGTTAGTAACTAGCAGAATCCACAACAGAAGAGACTCATGGTTTTACTGTCTCTGGTCCAGTAGAAAACTGTAATCTATGCTACTTAAGCTTCATATACCCAGCATTTGCAAATGCCAAGTAATCAAAATTTTTACCAACATGTAAGTGAGTAAAGTTGAAGTGCAACTGCACATAAGGGATCACTAGGACAATATACAGTGGCTTTCACTTCAGGGTAATAGCCTAATTCCCATGTTCCTTTAGGGACTTGCATCAAGTGAATTGGTACTGTTAGGAAGCACATCAAAAACTGAGCTTGCATACAGTTAATTTACTTCTATTATCCAGAGTGGTTCTGTTCTCCAGGGTAGGTACATCATGGGAAGTTTGCTCTGCTTCAGCTATTACTATAGCAATTCAAAGAGAGGGAATAAGAATTTTGGCTCTAAAAGTGGATACATTTTAGAAACATTAAAATAACCTCTTAAACTGGAACATGGAAATATTCTTAGTAACCCTCTGTGTGGTGCTCCCTGTAATTATAGCTGAGAATAATCACAGATCAACTTTTTGTAAGAGAGAGGCCACCCCTTCTGTGTTCTTAGAGGGACTGCAGTTCTAAAATCTTTGCAATTATTTTTATATCTATCTTCTATGTTATCATTTAGATTCAGGATTTTAATATCTGACTCAGTAGGCCTTATGTTGTTTAGTTCTCCACCATCCATCTCCTTATTTTGGGTGCCTGTCATTCACATTTCTGCAAAGTTCAGCTGAAACCAGTAAGTACCCTGTTCATGTTACTGGTGCCTTGCACTGCAAATATTAAGAAGCAGAATTTGCAATCCAGCTCATTCACAGAACATTCTTATACAGCACATAATTTTCCAACAGCTAAATTAATCTCGCTTCACAATGTGGGGCTGTGTACATGTGGTTTCTGATACAAAAGGCTCCAGTGAAATCAGTGGTATAAGCATCATATTAACTCAGACCCAGCTCTTTCAGGTCCATGAAGCATAGTCATGTGCTTTCTAATTTAGAACTCAAATGTAAGCAAGAATCTCAGCTCTCCTTTTTAAACAGTGTGAAGTTTCAATCCAATTTACCTTGCATAGATGAAAACATAAATCAGTAGCTGGTCTCCACTCCACATACTAATTTAATGAGCTGGGGATTTGACCACATGTGTATATACACTCTGGGAACCTGCAGACCTTTTCCTCCATACTGCATTCAGTTTGGATGCATGCCAAAGAGCTATGTTCGAGCTAAAGGAGGAGGGAAAGGCAATCCGGCACACCAGCTTGCACCAGGGTCTAGAACAAGGGTATCAGACACAGGTCAGGACTTGAGCACAATCCACACCATCCCACTGATGATGCATCAAAGCACAAATGCACATGCTGCTGTAAGCAACACCACAGCCCAGGCAGCTGCCCCAGGACACGTCCCCAGGACAATGTCTGGGGTCACCACTGCACAGCTGTAAGGGCTTTTTCCACCCCTTCCCACAGTTAGGAGGGACTCCCGTCCAAACACAGATGACCTCCTGGAAGAAAGCTCCAAGAAGAGGGTGACACAAATGCATCTACAGACCTACCTTTGGCTCACTGCATGGTGTACTACAAGACAAAGGACCTTTGGGGGTCTTCAAAGAAGGTGTGTAATGACAAGTCTGTCAGAATGCAAAATGAAGTTGATAACAAAAAGACAGAGGATAAATATTCCTGTACAAACATCAAGTGTGTTCTGGCACCATTCACATTGCGTGACTTTTGTTGACCTGACTGGACTGTGACCTGAAATAGAGACGCCAAAACAGCAGTGTCTCCTCAACTTCTGTCTCCTCTTTGCCTTGTCCCAAAGACTATTGACCCGGAGGGATGAAGTCTTTCTCTTATCGTTCTCAGACTTCATGCATCTGTGGGCTGAGACCATTCATAAACAGCTCCCTTCCGCTGAACTAGTCCAAACCAACTCTACACTCATCCAAGCAACAGCAACAGATACCAACCTGTTTTTCTGTTTGTGCAAAGTACTGAAAACAGACAGACTCCTTCAGGCAGATGTTCTGTGAGCAGGGAATCTCTGAAATGTGACTACCTATGCCAAGGTATCTTTGGCATCATAGAGAAGGTTGAGGTAAAGGTGGGAAAAAGCAGAATAAAGCTAGTGAATAGAGGTGGGGTACAGAAAAAGAGAAAATTCTGCTGGAACATTAATTCATCATCCAGTGTACAAAAGCGGATTGCAGGACACATCATTCAAATAGCACGACTGGTCCCCTCTGATTAGACTCCTCCCAATCTACCACCAGAAGAATTAAATCTAGGCCAGATTTTGCTTAGATGCTAAAGGAAAAAGGAAGTTATATTAACCAAGCCTGTGAATCTGAACAACAGAATTACTAACACTCTTTACACTTTAAATTTATTTTAAAAGTGTGTTAGCTTAGCTTATCAGATCAAGCTCATTCAAAAATCAGAAGTCCTGTGATGTGAGAACAAGTAACACTGAGAGGGAACAGTCAGCACATCCCCAGCCTATGGGATGGGAGAGCCATCTGCTAGCAACATTTAGGAAATGTACTCTGGGTGGAAAGTTTCCTTGCAGCCTCAGGCTTTGTTATAGTAACTCATCTTAGCTCTTAATTAGGCTCTTGTTCTATCTGTAACTCTAGTTCAGAGCACCTCACATCTAGGCTTTGCCAAGGGACCTAGCGTACTGTCCTCTAAAATGGGGTAATCCTCTGTGCAGGGTTCCCTTGGTAGAGTCCCAGATCATAGTATTAAAAGGTCTGTCCAGAAAACACAAACACACAGGTTTTCTTCCTAGAAGAAAAGCCAGCAAAAACAAGCTGATTATATTTCTTTCTCTCTCTCTTAGCTATACAGGAGTGTCATTTATTTTTGCATATTTTTATTATGCAAGGTCACATTGGACCCAACAGTGCAAGTATCCCCCTCATTCCGCTGGCGTTTGGCTTCTTATTAGAAATGTTATCAGAAGGTAAACAATGCACAGGAAGGTCTGCTGTGGAATAACGAGTTTTTAATACCATGCCACATCAACAGCTCAAAAATGTTTTAACAGGTTAAAACTATTTTTGGTAATTACAAAGAAGCTGAAAGGAAAAGTGTTCCCTCAAGCTGA
Source organism: Anseranas semipalmata (assembly GCA_013399115.1). Taxonomy (NCBI): domain Eukaryota; kingdom Metazoa; phylum Chordata; class Aves; order Anseriformes; family Anseranatidae; genus Anseranas; species Anseranas semipalmata. The sequence continues at coordinate 222,911 of VXAA01001622.1, forward strand.
CAACATACATTTTATACAGAAAGAGACAAGATATGAGACCATGAAAATTGCACAGACACAAATATTTGAGATGTAACTGAGAGGCAGAAAAATATATTAAAATGATCACTGATTGAGCAATATGGAAAGAATTCTCTCAGTAGAAGAAAAGAGACTCTCACAGGTCTCTGAGAAAGCACAACAGACTCCACTTTTGTGACAATACTCAACACTTCCACCTGAAATTTTGAAGCTACTTCTTGATATTGATGACTGACTCCTTTGATTTAGCTATTATTGCCTTTTTACAGATAGAGAAACCAGCTTCCCAGAATGACAAAGAGACTTTCCTAAGGTCAAACAGTGAGTCAGTGGCAAAGAGAGGAACAGTCTAGTTCTCCTCAATCTTATTCTCAATCAACCACCCTAATAGATTGTACAACCATGAAAAACGATCTCTTCCCTGTGAAAAGGTAGGTTTCGTGAGGAAAATAACAAGCTCCACCTGTCTATCCAGCTGGTATTAGCAATAGTGAAAATTTCATTCTGCAGAAAAACTGCAGATGTAGCACTTGTAAAAAAACCTCCAAATTCATGTGCATATCAGAAATTGCCAGAGCTCTTTCAACAGCTGCAACTACCACACACTTTCAGCAAGTAATTTTAACTCATCAGGTCTGACTCTGGGATAGACAGCAAAGCCCAGATGGCTTGGTTGTAAATAAAGCCCTCGTACGACACGTGGGGCGAGGAAACGTGAGGTTGGGGCCCTGCAGATTGCACAGGCCCCGGGTTAAGGCTGGGCACGCCAGCATGGCAGCCCCACCACCCTCCCACCGTGCCGGTAAGTGGAAGGAGCTGCGGGAACGTGTGCACGTGCGAGTGTTTAAATACTTGTCGTTGTGGACTACAGGAAAGCCTACAATAGACATTTAGCCTTGGGATGTTTTCTCTACTCTATTGCAAAAAAAGCAATAAAAATATGTGCTACTCTGCAGGCTCTTTCTCTGCTTAACCAGCCCCTTTATTATTATCCAGGTTCTCTCAGAATATATCCTTTCTGCCAACAAGCCCGTACTGCTCCAACGGGCAGATCTGTTCTCAGGGCCGGGGCTGTCAACGCACACCGTCCTCTTGTCTGACTTTGTTGCAGGTTGTCCAGTAACAGGGTTCGAGGGTGTCTGCCCGCAGGCCTGCACAAAGCAGGCCGCCTGCCGGCTCGCACATTCAGCTGGATGTCACCCGGCAAGGACCGGCACGAGCCGCGCTGCTGCCCGCAGGCAGCCCCACGGCCCACATGATGCTGGGAGCACGTGGGGCAAAAAGGTTTTGAGAAATGCTGTCTGTCCACATCTCTGTCAGAAACCAGAGGGAGGAAGCTTGGAAAGCCCAGCCTTTGTATTTTCCAGAATTAAGACTTTGATTAGCTGCTGGCGCAAGACCAAAGCTCCATCTGAAATGCTTTAGATAACCCGTCTGTGCTTGGTTTTGGACTCTTGAGGAGCGTGTGCTGTGGCCTGCTTCTCACCAGTGCCAGGAGAAAAAAGGGGAAAACGAGGGGGTGTGGAGCTCGGTGGGAGGATCGCCCTCACTCCCGTGCCCTCACACAAACACCTCATGCGGGGCCCACCCGGCCACCCCGGGCACAGGCTGGGTGCTGGGGGCCCCCAGGCTCGGGCTGGAGCTCGGCCCTGCTCCTCCGCACCGCCGGGGCCAGGTCCGTGCCCCGGGGACCTTCCCTTCCCTCCCTCCCCAAGGCCCTGTGGTCTTCCACGAGTCCTCGCACCTCGTGATAAATTTCATAATTATTCAGCCCTTACTACTAACACCGAAATTCATCACTCAAAGCAAATTAGCCGAGATTCATTAGAATAAGACATCTAGTAGGCACATGTACTTTATTAGCCTCTTACACCAATAGTTTTAATTAGGTACATATTTCACAGCTCTAGAGCTACTCGAGTGAAGGGCTGCTTTTATCTCTTTTATTTACAGTAACAAGCTATCAAACAAATACCACCATAATTAAACTCAGATGCCAAAAAAAAAAAAAAATCCTGATTTTTAAAAATTTTTATTAACAGTGACCTACTGAAACCTCAGGTTTTGTACACTGGGGCTGTTTAATTAACGAATGCAAGTCCCTCCAGCCGGGCAGGAAGCCGGGGCCGGGCAGCACCCGGCTCTCCGCCGGCCCCTCTCCTGGCGGGCGCTTCCTCCATGTCACCTTCAGGTAACGGGGAGAGCTCTGCCTCGGATGTCGTAGTGATGAGAAAAGTGATTAAAACCCAGAACATTTCTAAATTATTAATGAGGAATTTAAATGATGTTATAAAAGAGGGAAATACAGGCGAAAATGTTACACATTCATGGAATTTTTACTCATGCATAATAATAAGTTGAAAACACTTCGGCTATAATACTTCCTAAATTAAAGGGCCCGGGGAGGGGGGGCGATGTGTTTCTCGGGNCCGGGATTTAACTCGGAGCTGTTAGCAACGCCCGCCTGCCTGGGCAGAGCACGCCGTTCGCGTGCATTTAACCGCCCTGTTGACCCTCGGGGCCTAGTGCTGCTCTCTGCTGTAATTTTTTTTTAAAAAAAGGTAGTATCACGGGAAGTAATTGTGTGAAAAGAACCCCTTTCTGCTCCCGCCGTGTGCCGAGGCCGATCGCTCCCTGTGCGGAGGAAGGGGCCGCTGCCGACCCGCGGGCCGGCCTGTAGGCCTGCACGCACCTGCCTAAAACCGCTCCCGCCGTCTGCTTGTAATTTGGTGAATAACGCCAGTAGTTGGTAGCAAGAGAACAAAAGGTTTCCCCAAGTCAACGCTGGAAGCGACACATACCTTACACAGCTATATTTATGTGTATCTGCCTATGCAGTCCTTTCTGGAAAGACTTCCCCCTCTCAGGGTCTCTGGACTCCCCTTACCTAAGCACTGCTTGTGTGATCCGTGAGGTCAGAAAACAACCGAGGATCTCATCTTTAAAGACCCGGTTAAGGTTTTACACAATCAGGCAGTCATTTTGTGTCACCCACCACCAATTCCATCATTTTCCTCTCCCAGGGAGGGGGGAAGAAACCTGCAAGTCAACAAAAGTAGCAGGGTCACTGAAGTACAACCTTACCACAAAGGCTCTTGGACTCATGCATCCCTCTGGCTGAATTCCCCAGGGAGATCCTGTACTTCCACATGTCTTTCAGTCTGATTTTGGTAGATCTGCGAAGCAGAGAGCCACCGTCTGATTACAGTTGCAGCAAATAAGGCAAGAACAATCCCAGGCCACTCTGGACTGTAAGGGCTATACAAATGCTACAAGTCCTGCTGAATGCTAACTGGCAGCTAGCACCAATTACTGAGTAATGGGCTCTCCACATGCCCCGTTACTTAATAAGTAGATAGACACAGTCTGCACTCACTTTCAGAGCTCAGTTGTCTCTGGTTGTAACACCAGCTGAATGCTTTGCAGTGGGCTAGCCTCACAGTGACTAAAGCTCAGATCGTTATAGCGAAGTCTCAACCAAAAGAAACTGCCACACTCTTCTCAATTGGAACAGATGAAATAAAGGCTCTTGGACACAGTTCCTACCTAGGAGCCTGCCAGAGTCTAATAACTGCAACATGCTGTGATTCTAAAATAAGTGTGTCATGGAGAGATACCCAGGCTAATTCTCAGGGAGCTAAATTTGCCTGGACGAAACTCTTCGTTAGCACGGTGTTATTTCTTCCACTGCTCCAGATGCTTCTCGTCCCTTTCTGTATGGCACTGCACAGAGCACATTCACTATCGTGAGTCACAGATGTGGTCGTGGTCCCTCTGGACAAAGCAGTGACATTCATATCAGAAACAAAAAAAAATGTACTTTTTTCCTCCTTTGCTTCGTATGCAGTCTCCACTGATGATATTCTCGTCATTCCTTTGCCTGGACAGCACCATTTAAAGTTTTTGCTGAATTGAATTTTGGAGGAACTATGGTTCCTCCACATTTTCTGTCACAGGAAAACGCATTCCCTGTCTTTAGCTATACAGAAATGAGAACAGGGTTTCCCTGAATGCTCTCCAGTTCCATGTTTTCTCCCTAGGTCTTCAAAGGAATATACTGAACAGAAGATAACAGAGAAGATTCCTGTGAAATCATGGTGCAAGAAGAAGTTATTACCAAATAATCCCACAGCATTCTGAGATAGTTTCCACAAAGAAAGCAGCAGGGACTCCTAAAACACAGTTCCCATACATCCTTATTAGGAATGTGACACCATTACTTTCACAGCTAATGCTATGAAAGGCTGCTGAAATGTTCAAAGGAGCTTTGGTAGTTTTATTTTTCTCTTCGGAAAAAGAGAAGTTATCACTGAAGGCCTTACAAAAAGTAAGAAACTTTCAGAACCTGGAGCCTCTGCAGGCAACCATTACATGCAAAATATTGTCCCCAGTTTATATCCTTTAGCTGTTTTACATTTTTGACACTGTGAGGAAGGCCTTTGTAACCAGGTAGTTAGCATCAGATGAATATTTAATGCAACCAGCTGCATAAGTGCAATACCACAACTGAGATTTTTACATCCACGCAAGTCAGTGAATTCAAAATCATGTTTTCTGCAGCAGACATGATTTGCACCCCACGTATTACGGACTATCTGACAGTATTATAGACGAGGAAACATCTTTGTGTGTGCCAGAAGAGAGAAACTACCACTGTACTGAAGGCCAACAGAAGTTTTAGGTGCCTCAAAAGGCACACTAAATTCCAATTTTATGGGTTTATGACCATATATTAACTTGATGTGGTCTTCTTTATCTGAAATTAGTTTCTTTCTAATTTTGTATATATATGTGCAATACAGTGAAGAGATGGCTGTTCCATACTCCTTCACCTTCATGCATTTTGATTCTATACCTTGACATCCATCCATTAAATGTATTTAGCAGGACTGAATTTCCTTCAAAATTAAGTTTTAAACTGCATGTGGGAGGTGGGAAGAGAACCCACTGACTGCAGTAGTTCATTGTGTGAACAAGGCAGCGAATACAGATGTGGAACTCCATATTCATGCCTCAGCACGGGTATCTCTTCAGTGTTGCACCTGCAGGTGTTTATATGATCACACACTGAAATAAATGCAGCGTGTGTGGGTGTGTAGAGCTGCACCTGTACATATAATGAGACATTCAAAGAAATCTGCTAAGTTTTGTTGCAATCCCACCTGACGAAAACATTCTTGTAAATTTTGTCCTGCGTGTTCAGTAGCCTTATCCCAGTGAAACTTTCTCTGGACTAGGTTGAAATGCCCTGTGTACCATCTCCTTCCCTTGTCCAAGAAGGAAAACCTCCTACTTTGTCACTTTCTTACTTCTTTTCTTTCTAAAGAGCAAATCCTGTGAACCACCTGCCTCCACAACTTCTGCTGAGCTTATAGTTGCTGGAACTGAAACTGGGCAGAGAAGGCAATTTGCACACCCTTTGGGTCTGCTTATTTATCTGCTTTATAAAGATCATGTGTGCTTTCCCTGTAAGGCAGCACTGACTGGTGAGTCCTGCTCTGGCACAGAAATATTATGCATCTTGGGATTGGTTTTGAGAGCCCTCTTTCAGCCAGTGAAAGGACACGAACATAAAATTTCATAGTTTATGTGCAGTGTAGAGCCTAGTACCTAGTATATTAAAAGCACTATTACATCAATCCAAGAGCACAAGGCACACAGACATTGTTTTCCCCTTTTTTCAGAGGAGGAAACTGAGCCAAGGTATCCAAGTAAATTGCCCAACTAAGTATCAAAAATAAGACTAAATTTTGGAACTCCCCCACTTACCTGGAATTTCAAGCTGTAAAGTTATTTGAAGCTCCTTAAGACTGAACAATTGCCTGCCAATATGGGTAGGAATCTCTTCACTGGTGGTAACTTGGAGTACAAGACAAAACATGAAGAAAATTAAACCATTATTGCCACGCAAAAGTCCTGTAACCACTGGACTTTGACCTAGAAACATTTGAACTTTGTGTTGTAATTCAATTCCACCATAAAGACATGAAGTCTGCATATCTGTACACATCTTAAGGAAACAGGAGTAGTAAGAAGTATGTAACTCTTTCACACTTTACAACCAGACTCAGCTTTTCCTAATGGCTACTGTAGAAGGAAAAAGTACTGCCAGTCTTTATGCCAAGGGACTGTGAGTAGAGAAACAAATTCGAGTCTAGTAACTTGCTAAATCAGTCAAATGTTCCATGCCCTAGTTAACACATATATATCACAGGTATTATAATAACATGAACCTACTTATTAAAGCTTAACTTACTAATGCTTGGAAAATACTTTGAAATCTTTAGAGAAAAGACTTTATGTAAGAATAATATCGTCACTTCAAACTCCTTTAGTATGTCTGCCAACACTTAGAAGGCCTCCTGGACCTTCAGGTTCACTGTACCTAAGAAGTTAACAGTATCTCAAAATATTTCCTATCAAATATTTCCTACCAAAAGAGGTCCCCTCTCTGCCCAGCCACAGATTCTGTTTTCCCTTCCTTTCGGCGGATACCTTGTGAAAGAGAGATTAGTTTTCTGACATTCACTGCATTTGTTGTGCTGACATCACAGAGTCAACGAGAACAAGTATTTATACTTCTATTATGCCTTCATTGAACTGAACAAGGTGTTCAACAGGACATTTTAATTATAATCCCACTTCTAGCAGCGTGAGTAAAGGTGTTTAAAAAACACAATCAAGCATGAAATAGAACAGTAAACATGCCATTTCAATTACAAAATTATGTATAAGCACATCCTTGCACAACACAACATTTGAAGACTATGAGAAATGCTAAAATCCTATCTGAAGCCCTGAGAGGTTTTGTGCACAGTGTTAAAGGAGCTGAAATGCTCTCCTCACGCTCTTATGTGCATTCACACTGAATTTTGGCTCCAGAGGGAAACTCACAAGGTCCCAAACTGATAATTTTTGTACAGATTTCCATGGAGGAAAAGTAGCCATAAGCTTCTTTGTGTTGCAGAGTCATGTCAGACACTTGTTCTGCTTTGGGAGCTCTTTTTTACTTCCTGGCCCAATGGAACTGAAATCCAAAAGCAAATGCACTGGCAGATCCCTGCATCATTAGCCACCACCATCTACCTATACAGTTTGGCTACAAACTGCTCCCTACCAAGAATGCAATGGAGCAAATACCATATCATGCTCATAGCTAAATGTGACCCACCAGAAATTCCTGGACATCTGTGGTCTTCAGGAAAGTGTAGAGCCAGCTCTGATGGGCGCGTATCAGAACGGCCTGGGCACCACGCTGTCCCACTAAGCAAAGGTGGAAGCTTTTCTTTTCTTCACTTGATGCCACTCAGCACTCCAGGAGCAGTTGGCAAAGCGGTGAATATTCTTACCAAAGCACAGCCAAACTATACCAGCCTGTCCTCTGCAGCCCCTGGGAAGACAGAGTTCCTCCGCACAGCCCCAGAGAGGAGGAAATGCGAACAACTCACATTTCTGCCACACAAATTAGACTTGAACCAATGCTGGATGCGTTAAGTTCCCAAAGACATCTGGAGATCATAACACAAAATCTGGCACTATCTCATGATCTAGACTATTATCTTTTCCACAAATAGTACTTTTCCATTTAATAGACTATGCAATTGTCCATGACATGGAATCATCTTCTAGAATATTTTATTTGGAAATTACTCTGTTATTGTGACTTGAAAATAATAACTTTCTCACTAATTTCATGATCACCTAGATGAACCTGTAAATACAGCAAATAATTAGATGAAGTGTTTAAAAATAAGTATTTCGTTATCTGCCAAACAAACATATAAAAACATCTAACTGACAAGGAACTATACTGGTGTGTGTAGGTATTTAATAATACAGACATTCAACTGCTATCCCTCTTTTGAAATACAATTTCTTACTCTCTCACTATACTTTCAGAGTTGAAGGGGAAAAAAAAAACAGCCTATTTTTTCCATTTCTGGAAGAACCTGTGTTTCTCAAAATGCCAGACCACCTCATTAGTGAAAGCCTTGGTTAGTTTGTAGATAGCTGGCAGAGGTGTTTTGTTGTGCTTGTTTCCACTTGTTTTTTTTCCCACTATTATGAGTAGATAGAAGTAAAAGCAGAGTTTTCACTGCCTTTAATGGGAGCAGAATCTGCTTTCACTTCATAGTTATTTTCCATTCTTTTCCTGGCACTACACAGAAACGCATGTGAGGTGAGACGTGTCTGCGAGGTAACTTGGCGGTGAGGGTTCCAGAAGCCAACATTAAATGCAGATAACATATTTTTGACTAGTTATGGACATTTACAGCCCCTGACCAAAAATCTAAGAGAAACACTATATGGAGAAGTCATTAACTGAGATTTAAATTTGGGAAATACAGGACGTATGAGGAAACCTAAAATTTAAGGGCTCCCTTTAACATCTCTCTACTTCAAGCAGATCAGCTAATGGGGCAAAACCCTGAAGTTCATTTATACCAGAAGAAGCGAACATGAGACCTACCTGATTCACTCATCTTCACCTTGAATATAAGGCTTACATTAGGAGAAAGATGTGCTGCTTTTGCATTGTTTCAGAACTGCCAAAGCCAGTTCAGGTTCTCCCCAGCTTCTGGATAAACCAAGGTCCAGCCTCCACAACTGAACAGATCCACGAAAACTCCATGGCTGTTTCACCACCAGGTATAACTCAGGTCATGATTAGAAATTAGTTAAGCCTGAATAGTTACGACAGGCAATGATGTACGGGAAGGAAAACATCTCATCTGGTGCAGGGAATATAATTTTCAGGGTCAATTTTAGAAAGCCATATAATTTTATCTCTAGACTCAGCAGAGAGCAAGCATGGAGCCTGGCATTTAAAAGGTCAGTTTTTAAATTGAAGCTATCGTTCAAATATCTTCCTAGCCAGGAATTGCTGAGCCCGGAGCTACGGCCTCCGCAGCCACCAGCTGGGATGGGGTGCACTGCCTCTGGGCTGTGCCCATGCAGCACCGGCCGAGCTGGAGGATACCGCAGAAGCGGAGGGCGGTGACACCAGTGCATCTGCAGGCCCAAAGGTCCTCAAGCCCTTGCAGGCATTAAGGCAAAGGACAGCAAAAGAGAAGTAGCTGAGAGATGATACAGCTGCTTTGTAGAGTACAGCCACACGCGAGCTGTAATCACAGAGAAAACAGCATGTCTGTCTGAAACGCTATTTCTGCTTTATTGTGTAAATACAGGAACTATGACTTCATGTCTCACACTTCAAGAGACGTACTCTCGGGCTTCTTTTCTTCCATATCAGAACTCTAACAAATGCAAAATGTGTCTCTGAATTTCAGTTCTGGCTTGAGGTTAATCTCTAGAAACAAGTAATGTAACATTTCCATCTATCTTTTCTACTCTTTTGGCGGTTTTAATTATCCTAATATACTATGATACGTTAAACAAGACAAGTCTCAGCTTATGGCCCGCTCCATAATGGTTCAGCTGCTGCATGTGCTCCAGCATATTTTGCTCTGACAGGCTGCTGGGGGCTGGGGGATGAGGGGGGTGCAGAATAGTGCCCTTCTGTCATGAGAGATTTCATTGCACTGATCATTGTATACTTGACAGACTCTTTGTCAATGTCAAGTGTCTTTTGTGGTTAAGCCCAGTAAAGCTAAAACAAAAGGTCTCCCAGATATTAGATATATAGTGACATTACTGAATTCACTTGGAGGCAGTAATTTTTTGTCAGCCTATGAAAAGAAAAATGGAGCTAATGGGAAAACAAAAGGAAGATGCCGGCATGCCTTTTTAGCTATTTTTGTTTATGTCAGACATTGTGATTGACATCTGGCTCAGAACAACCCTTCAACCATTGAGGTTGGTGTCATGAAACAGAACAAAGAGAAATTGCCAGCCAAGAAAATACCAATGGCTCAGAAAGTACTTTTTTGTTTATTTTCTTTTAAGTGTTTCATTTTCAGTAATCAGTATCAATGCACAAAAGTAGTTCACTCATACACCCCCAGCTTACTAATTGGACTTTTAAGTTTCCTTCATGTTTGCTTTCTTCCTGCTTGCTTGGATGGCACTACAGTGCTGGTTTGGTTGGATGACAGTCTGTCATAACAGTGATGTTTGAGGTTAGTGAAAACTGACGTGAAAAATACAATCCACTGGCCTTTAACTGAAATAGCAGCTCTGTTTTTTGTGGAGTTGTCAGGCAGCATTTTTAAACCCCTTTCACGGTGAAGGCAGTTACAACATGTTTTTCTCTGTATCAAGCAGTCCCATCATGAAGTGCATTATCTATGTCTGTTGTCATATCAGGATATTGCCTTTGAAGAGCAGTTTACTGTTTCTTATGTGATCGCTTCTCCTGTTGAAGTGCACTAAAAGGGTTAAGGAAATTTCATGGTCATTCTCCAGTGCCAGGCCAATTACAAAGCTTTAAAATGTGTTTAAGAGTGAGTTTTGGAAATACCAGTGACCAGAACAGTTCCTGAGACACACAACTCCATGGAGACTTTGTCACCAGCATTCTGCAAGTGCTGTAGATTTTCAGAGACTTGGTCAATATTATATGCTGTCAGCAGGAAATTATTCTGTGAATTTCTAACTTGGTCTTGAAAGTATGAAGCTGAACATAAAAAAAAAAAAAAAGACGACGACGACCTTTCATAAGACAAGAGCAGGACATTTCATCTGCTACTTAGGTACAGTTATATGCTGAAACCATAGGAGAACTCTTGCCTTACCAAAAATGTTCTTAATCACTTTAAAAGATTCTAAGGAATTTGACCCTTGAATGCATCATATGTGCTGCACCTAAACATCCTTGCCCCTTTTTAATAGGGTTCCTTTCAGTATTTAACACAGGGGTATATTTTCCTCTGGAAGCACACACTTAATTCCCCCCAGCATTAATAGCAGATATGCTCACACACTGAATGGCGAATTTCTCTCTGTCTCTTTGCACAGTGTTCTAAAAAGAACTTTGAAGAAATTGAGAAAAACAGAAAGAGCAGTATATTAATTTTAAGGAGATGAAAGCAGTACATGTCACTCCTAAATTTCATGGAAAATGTACCGTTAGTAACAAAGATGAGTAGAAAATTTCAAAATCATTTTGAGCAGCATTAAAATCAGTCTTCCCTGATTTTCTGTTTTCCCCTTCTTTTCAAAGCACATACATTAAACTCATTTTATGCTTATAATGTATATAATGATTCTAGACAACATAAGAAGGACACTGGGATTCTTCCTATTTCAACGTATAAAGTGGCAAGCCAATTTATGCAGCTTAAACCATTGCTAAAGAAGATGTATCAAAAATTGCCTGTGATCATTACAAATAACAGCCTGAAATGTTCACAAGAAGCTGTTTGCTTATCATATTTTCATTAAAACATCTTTTCACCTGCTTTGCTTTTCCCATGCCTGTAACCTGCATTGTAATCAGTCTTATTAACTGAGAACATAAATATGATTTATTATGGTCTGATAATGGAAGCTGCATGGACCAAGAGAAGGGATATATTGTCCTTTGATAAAATGGCTCTTTTCTCTCAAATAGAGCTCTATCATGAGAGCATGCAGAATGTAGTGAGTGATTATTTCCTGAGGGTGAATGATGGCAGAACCCTACAGAAAATCTTCTTGTTGGCCATGACAGCCTCCGAGTGTCCCCAAATCTCACTGAGTTTGACAACCTGCAGACACTTTTGATGAACTGTATTCTTCTGTCAGAGACAGCCTGTCTGGGAGGAGAAAAGGGAACCTTTATCGTCTGATCTGCTATTATTGTCTTGATCTTTTATAAGCAATCTCTAATGCACATGAATATAATATCCTTTCACACAAGTGCCAAACATAATAGAAATGTAGTTAAAGGACCCTTTTCCCGGTTATGTAAATGTCCTAATACCATAATTAGAAAAGATGGTTTGTGAATGATAGCGGTAAGGAAAGGGTAATCAAAATGTTTTAACATTATCTTTCTGTTTTAAAGACCAAAATCTGTGATAAATAGCATTTATGGTAGATATGGGGAACCAGCTTGTGCTGAAGCTTTTACCTAAAAGAGAATAGTTTTGAGCATAAAACTGGTGTTATATTTTCATAAAACACATAAATGACAGCTGGTCTTAAGCCAGGAATGATTACTGGCAGATATGACTTAAAGAAAATGAGTATTCCACTCAAAATCCCTCCATGGCTCTTACAGAAAGAACAAAGCATTATTATTAAGTAGTGTATTCGGACAAAGGGGTGTTCAAGACCAACTAAAGTTCGCCAACAAATCTCTCTTTTATCTACATCCAGAAGAACAGGCATAACAGAATCTTTTTCAATTAACAGCTGTACACATTAGCAAAACACCCGTCTTTCTCAGCTGAAGCGGTCTGGCTTATTTATCACGAAAAATGAAATGTTTGGGGGGAAGGTTTCCTAGTTGCCCAGTAAAAGCAAGATACTCGGTTTTTCATTAACCTTTTGACATCTGGAGCTGGGGTGTCCCAGTATTAACTACTAATGGTCTTTGCATTACCAGTTGGTGTTGAGAGAAGTCCCAATTGTCAGAGTCAAAAGGTTAATCAGCAATTTCACACCGGTAATGTGGTCAGAGTTTGCATGCTACTGCCTGAACAGGAGGAAGAAGAAAATAAAGTAATTAACACAAAACTACATTCCGACATTATTAAGTCTCTTGTACTTCTGTTGTTGGAAAATATTTCATAATCTATTTACTAAGTATTCTGACTTTTGAAAGGGCTTTGCAGAACTTTGCTGAGAAGCCCAGGTCCAAATATGTGACCAGCTTGCTTGGTTTATTCTGCTTTCCATACGAAAAACAAAACAAATTATAGTTTACTCACCCACCAAATGTCCAGCCCAGGCCAGCGTGAGGGAAAAATCTTCTAGGTCTATCACTTGTGGAGATTTCAAAAATCTGTCCAACTGAGGCTAATTCAGTCTGAGAGTTGTGTCCTGTCTCCAGGAGGTGTAGACACCTGAATTCCCATTCATTCACGGTGAATTTTGTAGTGCAGATGCCATATCAGGGATGAAGACTGTCCAATAGCAAAAACCTGAGTATAAACTTTTCCCTCCTGTTCCCTTCTACCTTGATTGTAGAAAATAAGCCAACAGCAGCATTCCCTTAACAAGAATGGACAACAATGTTATTTCCTATGAAAGTATTCATATAAACAGCCATGCTAGTACCTCAGCTGGTGTCATTTGACCAGAAATAGCCATAACATACTTTGACTCGTGGCCCAAGAACTCTCCTAGCCATAGCAAAAACAGGTTTATTTTCCAAAAGAAAATATAAAATATTTCAGAAGGCATTACAGATTGACATTTGCTACCAATAACAATGTTCACACAAAACGACTTCTCATTTGTCCAGGCAATATTTGAAACTGTTAACCATTGTTTATTTCGTGTTTAGCCTAGATCAAAAGCTATCTGATGTCACCATATGGATCAAGCCAGTTGTTCTTTGTTTTTGATACATTCTATCTTTTCCTATGGCCAAAACAAATAAGTAGTGAATACTGCCCATGATCCTTCATCATGGATTTTTTCTGCATCACGTATTTCCGCTTGTCTCTTTCTCCAATTCCAACAAAATCTACTGCTAAAATCTTTCTTCTCTTGGTTGCTACAGTTTTAATGGGGACAGATTTTTCCCCTGAAATGCTCTGAAAAAAATTATCAATCTTTCCAAGTGCCCTATTACTTAGTCCACCAATTAGCTGACTATGGAGCCTGAGTGTCCTTGTACATCTTCCCAGTCCCCATCTGTATACTTGGCTGCATATGTTTATGCAATTAGAAATGGTGAAAATCTAATAAAATTAGGACAAACCTGAGTAAGCCATAATTCTGCTTAATCTCTCGAACTGGATTGTTGAAAGCTTGCTGAATTCCCCAAACCTCTCTCAGGTGCCAATGAATGAGTCAATATCATACCAAAGATCTCACAGCATAGCAGACGTAAATTGTACTTCCAGAATCTCATACACACCCTCAAATAATGATACTAATGTCTCTAAAATAAAGTCAGGGAAAACAAAACAAAACAGAAAACAAACAAACAAAAAGTTTCCTCCAGTTACCAGCATCGTACTTGATGGTACAGAATGGAAAAAAGGACAATACACTGCAAATTTGCATGTGGAAGGAGTGACTGTTTTCAAAGTCTGTGCCTTCCTATAGCAGTAGTAGAGCAATCCAAGCTTCCTGCTTTCAGAGGAAGACCACTGACACTACCACACTGAGGTTTGCTAGATCCCACTGGCAAGCCCTGAAAAAAATCAACAAAAGGGGAGAGTCAACCTTTCTTTCATCCCAGTGTGATACCTGTCCAGACTTTTCTTTTAAAAGCCCATTTTACACTTTGCTTTGTACTGCAGTGGTGCCTGAAGGTTTGCATAGCAATAATCACTAGCCTGGAAGAATCCCAGACCACTTCATACCTGTGTCCATTCCTCACTGACCATTCAAGAGAAGTCAAGAGAGGAAGTAAAGAATTATTTTGGCTAAAATTAGGAGGAATTTTCTTTGAAAGAAAGAGTAGAATTATCTAGGTTTGAAGCACAATAGAGCAATTAATAACTCTGTTCTTGCAAGAAGGGCCCCAGAATCTTTTATCTCAAGTTATGAGGTCTTTGGTTTTGCATCAAAGCCAAACTATGTATTTGTTGCAGAATAGGGACTTTCAGTATGAGTAGGAAGGTGTAAGGTGTGTGGCCTCATATCTCAGACACGTCTCAGAAGAAAATGTCGTCCTTGGATCAACCAGTTCCTTTTCTTGGTTCTCCCCTGTATGTTCTTCTTCCTCATAGGATTCATCTCCAAGTACATGCCTCGTTTACTCTGTGAGACCTTACAGAACTTCAGCCAGGAGGTGACAGAGCCAGAAATAGGTCTCCCATAAACACACAGCTGAGGTACTGTTCTCATTCACAGTTTAATATACTCATACTCTTTGGGATGGTCACAGAAAATGGAGCTGGAAGGGATCGTAAAAAGTCCGATAACTGACAGTATGCCCCAGATTTTTGACTACTCTGTCACTGAAATCCTCCAATGGTGGAGACTTCATCACCTCTCCAGTCAATTATCCCAACAGATAACTGTCATTTCCTAAGTGACAAATAGAGTTGAACAGTGAGAGAGACTGATTGCTTTCTTAGACATTATATATTTTTGCTCAGATACACCTTAAATGTATTTATACCTTTCACCTTGTTACTTCTCCATGTATTTCTGGTTCTATTAACTCTCCTTCACCATTTTTTTTTTGCTTCATCTTTCTTCCTACTACTACCTTACTGTCTCTTCATTAAGTCACTCCCTTTCACTTCTGTCTTTTGAGCTTTGTACTCTTTGGCATCGTTGTGTTTATTCTCTTTTCTTTCCTTTTCTTTCCTTTTCTCCTTTTTCTTTCCAAACACATGAAAAAGAGAATCTCATCCACTGGTGGCTCTGCTACAGATACTCATCTCTTGTAATCTGCTCAGAGGGTAGCCAAAATGCCACATTTTCATTCAGTCCATTGAAAACACTTCTTGTATACAATGAGAAATTATACAGATGTATTCAAATTCAGGTCTAAAGGCTCTGTTCTGGAGGTGTGATTGAACAGCATAGCTATGGGAAGCACACAATCTGTTCTGAACATACACATGGATGGATACAGCAGGGGTAGGTATTACATAGTCTCTAAAAAGGCAATTCAGAACCCCTGGCAATCATGTTAACAGATATCTGCTTCCTGCTGACTGCTAGTGTATTTCATGAACAATATTAGTTACAATGCAAGTCTGGACCTACTGGTTCAAGAACAACAGATTAAGTGACTTCGTCTCTAATTTATGCCAGGGAAAGTACCATGAAAAAGAGTTAAGTCTGCAGCATCACCATAAGCAGAGAATTGTTTTACTTTGTCCCACCAGGTCAGGCCCATTGTGTGATTTTGAAGTACATGTAATATATAACTACAGTAGTCTCCGTGTGGCAGCTCCAAGCTGCTTGGCCTAAGAGGTAATTGGAGATGTGAAGATAAACTCCAGAATTCAGTGCAGCTCAAATATTCATGTTTCTTAAAAAATAACTTTCAGCTTATTCTTTCAATTTTTGATAGAAAATTATCAAAGAAGAGGACTACCCCTGCCACGGCAGGAAGCAGTGTGATAAATAAAGGGAAGGACTAAGGGAAGCTTACTCCACCCTTAAGAGCAGAAGACAAGTTTGTTGCACATCTGTTTTGTGGTGCATTGTTGCTGCAATATAAATATTTTGAATTGCAGTATTTTCATATCTGCTTTGACCAGGGTCTGTACTTGAAAGGGCTGAGTGCAGTGGTCTGAAGCAAGACTATGTGGGCATCTGATAAAGGAGAAGTTTGCATTAGCAGTGAGGATCCACTGCAACGGGGATCTCAGATGGTGCCTTTCCACAGAAGGTCTGAACATAAAGCAAAGAAACTTGCTCTGGGGAGGAAGAAGTTCTTTGTCTCCTGCGTGACCTCATACAACATACTTCCTCTCTCCAAGCCTCAATTTTTCCCTGAAATAGGGACTGACATCTTCCTGTCTTTTCTCTCTGGACTCTTGGCTCTTTTGGCTAGTGGCTGTTCCTGATTATAGGTGCGTCTGATGACTGTGGGTCTGACCTCCAGGAGGCCTCTGGACACTTCTGTATTATATTTGATAATGAAGCCTTCTGTCTTATCCAATCAACATTAAAAAAAAAAAAAAAGTCAGACCAGAGGAAACTGGCTCAGCACAAAATGGCAGCCTCAGCGGAGTAAAGTCAGAGACATTAGCTATTGACTACTATAGAAATACTGAAACTGCATCAGGGATTTCTTTTTTAATTGCTATTTAGGGATTTAAATGAGATTTTTAAAAAGAAAGGAAGACACGATGTTTAGTCTACAATCACTCCTTGCTGCCAATACAGGCTATCATATAAATTACTTAGACACTTTTTAAAATACATTATTTACTCAATAACCCATAATGGGTCCAGAGCTCCTTTTACACGCTATTATAGAAGTACATAATTGCAGAATTTTCAAATGGATATTTCTTCTAGGCAATAGTCTGTAATGGCTCCTTCAAAGCTCTTAGGCTTTTATCATATGAAGGCCTAAGTAGAAAATGTTTAGTTCACTGATCATTGACCTAATAGAGAGCAACAGCTTCTCTGGAACAACTATTGTCTGCTTGAGCAGATGATATATGAATGGCATTTTAAAAAATTCTTGGAAGTATGTGCTAGAGAAAAATTACTGTTCATGTGCAAAGCAAACACTGCTGATGGGATCCTCAGAGTTCTTTTGTTTGCCTCTGCTCAGTTTAGTTTCTTGGCTTCTGCCCTAGCCCAAGAACAAAAGAAAACAGTCATTTTTGTGTATGAAAATGCAGGTATTTGGTATACATTACAGTGTGAGAAGCTGGATTCTGAAATCAGAGAAGTAAGGGATGCTGCAAAGGGCCAAATCACATTTCTTAAGATAATACTGAAAAACATGTAGAACCCACAGGCCTATCCCAGGCATGATCTAGAAAGGAAATTGGCAACTTGAAAAAATTTCAGTGCTATAGCCATGAATCTCATAATTATTGAGCCTCTATTCTCTACTTACATTTAGGTTTGAAGTTTGCTGCTTCCATTTTAGTCACAAAAAAAAAGGTTCATGTTCACAAACGCTTGATGTAAGAAAACACAATTTTCTCTCCCTGCAAACTCTGGGCAGTAAAGCTCAAGGAGGACTACAGCCAAATGAATGTCAGCTGGGTCTAGGAGTAGGCCCAGAGAGAATGCCTGTGAGCTGGGGGCAGAGTCAAGCAGAGACCCTTAGAGAGGCTGAAGGGAGACCTCCAGCTCTGATGGGCTGGGGGCGAGGTCCTTGCTGGGTGGCACAGCACCCTCCTGGGCTCAGGACCTGCAGTGGTTGGAAGTGCTGCTCACCAAAGGAGGGTGCCCAACCACTGGTCCAGTAGCTGATGTGATCTTAACAGCTTGTGCCACCAAAGCAGACCAAGGATCCCCAGCACAGCCCTGGTTTGTATATGGCTTGATATGAGAAGCTCTCCCATGCCTTTTATCAGTAGATTTCTCTAGCCTCGTAAGGCTGCCTGGGACTCCAAGTATTCTGGCATGATTAACAGAAAAAAATATATTTGTTGGCAATTCTAATAGTTCCTTCTGTTTGATGCATCTGATTGAAGAGAAACTGAAATCAGAGACCAATATGCAACCAGGCTGCACCAGTTAGCCTCATCATGCAAATGAGGCACACTTGCAGGCGAACTTATTAGAGATCAAATAGTTTTAGGCACCATGGATAATGAAGGCAGAGCGCTTATGTTGCAACAGTCAGAGCTGGAATTTAATCATGTTGTTGATATCTACTGCAGCAGTGAACAAACACAGAAACAGCCACAAAAATCAAACCGTTAGAATGAAAGGAAGATCTAAACCAGACAAATAATAAGAAAAAAAGAGTCAAACCAAGAGACATAGCAGTGGTTTCAAGAAGGAATAATCTTGCAAGAAAGACTTCGAGCCCTGCCTCTTTCAGCTGAACGGCTGGAAAAGTGGGGGTTAACAGGAGAAGCTGATGGGGTGGCTCCTACATACCTATGGGGATGGCCCTGCAAGGAGAAGGGAGGAAATGCCCCACAGAACAGTCCTTGGAAATCTACCCCGAGGTGAAACATAGCCCATACTGGGAAGCAGCATCTCCTAGGAAAGAATTCAGAAAAAAAGAGGAACAGCCTGCTGGGGTGGATGTTATAACAGAAATTACACAACTGACAGGCTGGATTAGCAATATGTTAGACATTAAAAATAAATAAATTTTGCAGAGGCATTAGCCCCCTCTATCTCAATAAACCTCTCACACGCTCCCTCCATCCTTTAATATAAACACCTGGGGAGACCCCCAGCAGACCCACAAAGGTTTGCTTTGTTTCAGGGAGCAAAGATGAGATCCAGCAGGTGAAAGCTGCAAAATGGAAACATTTGGATTCATTTCAGCAGACACAAATGGCTAAAAATACCGTTTGGCATTTCTTCTAATACCAGTCGGTAGTAGAAGAGCTCCAAAGATGTCAACAGGAAGCCCTAGAGGTTAGAGGGAATGATGTAACTGCTTGTGACATAATGCTTGGTGTAGAGATTTCCTGGAATTGATTAGTGCCATTCATGATAACAGCAGCCAGCAAAAGTGTGAGGACTGGGTGAAGGCCCAAGCAGAATTCAGGCACTGGATATTTTTCTTTCCCTTTTAACATGATGTCTGGTCTCATTGTTTCCGATGTGTAATATAATAACTGCATGCTGTTTCCATGCAACTTTCTTTGGGAGACTTCGAAGTAGCACACTTCCCAGGAACATGCAGCTACTCCCACACAAAAGGTCGCAAAGAGACAATTGCAGAGGTGGAAGAACAGCAAAGACTACCGGGTCCTCCTTCCTTGAGAACATCCTCCCCTCCATTCCTCTTATTCCTTCAGGTATAAGATGCAGTCAGGTCATCCTCATCAGTATAGTTTTATGCGCAGCCTATACACAAAGGCTATGGAGTGCCATCTATATTTAACAGGAGGCCTCTAATCTGTGTGAGTGGGTGGAAATTGATAGCGAGTGACATGGGCACTGACAACGGTATACAAACTCTGCGGCACTCTTAAAACTTTTAATTGCATTTTAAAGTAATGTAACAAGGCAATGCTTAATGAGTACTTTGTTTAAGAAATTCTGACTTTATAAGCTAATTAAAGAGAAGGAAGGGTTACTGCACTAGGGCAACAAATCCAGGCTGCTGAATGTCTATACTACAGCAACACATAGTTCAGATTCAATTGGCAGCCTTGCAAACCTCCATCCAGCCAGTGTGAATGAATTTATTTATTTTTTGACTAGCAGATAAATTATGATTATCATCGTGATTATGTTAATAGAAAAAAAGTAAAGGATAGGCAAGCAGTTTTTTGCCAGGGCTGGTAAATTTTCATGACGCTTCTTGCAAAGCTGTCATATGGTTGGGTTAGATGAAACTAGAAGGCTTTATGTGCGTAGCATTTAACTTTAAACATTCTTCATGGAAACTTACCCAGCACATAATTTACATATTCAATACCAGTGACAATTTACTTCTCCCATCTGAGCAGGGCTTTCAACTATGCCACTTGAACTAAATTAATAAACAGTAATTAGAGAATGTTGTGCGAGCGAGCTGTTGATGTTGAGAAGATTCTAATCAACACCTTCTTTTAAGGGCCAATTAAAGCTGAATGTATGCAATATAAACATCTTCTTGTATTTAGACATGAACTGGAGAACAAGGTAAAAAATAAAAATCAGAACAATTACAGCAGGTTAGAGATGATCTAATGGAATGATAAATCTTCATTAATTGTGAAAGCAGCAGTAATTTCTGAAAACCACTGGCCACCTTCTACGGTGCAGCACTAACAATTTGTTCAAGTTGATTCTGTCTAGGATAAAACTTCATGCTTTCATTGACAGGCTTTTCTCTGAAAGCAACTCTGCATCTGCCTCCAATTTCCACTGCAGTGCTCACCTGTCTGTAAGACAACTCTGCATCAAAAGTGAGTCCAGAGAAAAAAGGCTTCCTTTGGGGGAGGCAGTGAAGGCAGATGTACCCATCCTGTTACTGCTGCCTCCTAGCAGAGCGAGAGGTGACCTAGGGCAGGATTTGCACTGTGCAACTCCCTCCAACACCACTGGTGGGAATACGGACACCAGGATGAGCCTGAGCGAGGGTTGAGGCTGCCCCAAATTGTCTCTCATCTGTTACTGGGGGAGAGTGGCACAGGGGTAGTTACACTGGAGCAGCTGATGAACTTGTACCCGTCGCCCGTGTGTACTCCTTCACCCCTCTCGAAACATGGGGTGGTTTATTCCCAAAAGGTGAATTTAAGAAAACCATTTATTTCTGAACTTCCTGCAGGACAGAGGAAAGGCTATCTTTGATTTAAACTGAGATGATCCTTAGGGTACCAAAGGGAGCCTGCAGAGGCAACACAGACTTGCGCATTACGATTATGAACTGTCAGTAAGTTAAAAACAAGCATAACTTCATCCAAACCACAGCTCACTGCTTCCTAAAACACATCTAGAAAAAAAATCATCTAGGCTGGTGCAATGAAGCACACGCAGAATTTGTCCTCCAAGTTAGAAGATACAACAGGCTAATAAAGGTAAGGGAAACATCTGTTCCAATACTGCACTGGTATCATTTAGAGAAAATGACTGCATCACTTACGGCTGTTTGGTATCCAGAAATACTACCACAGTAATAGGACATTGTCACCTCAGGCTCTGCTGAAATCTACAGGAATTTTACTTGTTTAAGAATTATAGGATTAGGCACTTGATCAGTGTTTCTTCCCTTTGAAAATAAACATTCCCACTTAACATTTCTGTAGTAGTGTGAGATCATTATCTTGTGACAGTATTTGGTTCCACCAGCATTATCTCCTAACTAGCTATTTAAAAATATATGTAAGCGGATGGAGGTGGCAAGTGGACTTGTAGACCTGACGGGTCTGTTATGTTCTTACAAGCTCTGCTAATCCCAACCATTGAAAATGTATTAGTAAGGCCAAGCTAGCACTTTAAAGAACAACACAGCAAAAGCCTCACGTCTTGAACTCTGGGAGCTCAGTACACAGCAGAAGGGCTCTTGCACCCCGAGCACAGGGGCTCTCGCACCTTGGGCAGGGGAGGGCAGCAGGAGAAATGGAGAACGGAACGCCAAACGGGGAACTAGTTCTGGGAAGAGGGGATGGAAATGGCACAAGTGAAATGCCGACAACCTCTGCAGTGTGGTCAGCCCTATATCACAGCAGTATGATCACCTACAGTATGTTTGGTGTAGGACTCAGGGGACTTATGGAAAGCCAAGCACAGAAATGTTTACCAGGGATGAGAAGATGTCAGTAATACAAAGGGAAAAGATCTAACAGGCAGGGTTTAGTATCCTCTGCACTGTCTTGATATGCAGAGAGATTATTGTGTTTATAGGCACAAAATCATAAAAGCTTTCTCCAAGAAAGAGAAAGCTTCATAATATATGGGCAGGTCTTGGATTTCAGTTTGCAGTGTGGTAAGAATTAGGAAGATGGGTATTCTGGTATGCTGAACTCATTTTTTCTCCCAAGAGTTAGGTTTAATTCCTAACAAACTGTCTTTGTGGAAAAAAAAAAAAAACACACACACAAAAAAAAAACACAAAAAAAACCCTAGGACACATTTATACATGACGGGTCATTTTGGAGGCCCTCAGATGCATGCAGGAAGCACACCCTTGGTAATAGTATTCTTCCAACCTTCAGCAGCACTAAGAACTGTGATTTGTTTCTGTTTCTGAGTTGCTTTTAAAGCTCAATTCACTAAATGTGTTGGTGATTTCAGGGTGTTCTGAACAGTGGAAGGCAGCAAAGTAAATGTCTGAAGAATACTGATAGCATGAGACAGGCCTTAAACTCGCATTTTCTCCAATATCTGCAGTTCGATTCAATATGCAGCATGCAATATGACTTTTGTTCTGACCAGATGGAATTTCAAGGCCTGAACCCACTTGCAGTAACATAGTCCATCGGTAACCTCACAGCAAACAGGGAGGTGCAGAGGAACAAAACCAATGTAAGCATGAAGGGAATGAGTCTACATTAATGTCCTCTCTATATTTTTGTTTTCCATTGAAAGTTTTCTCTTGCCTGAAGTCACCTGTATCCTTTTTTCACACTTCTTAAAGTCTACTTGGTGAATAAATCAAATGAAACTCCTCACTTACCCTTAATACTTTTTAAATGCAAGCCAAGCCTCTTAGCTTTTCATACCTGGGCACCTACTTTATTTTTAAATGCTGTTGGATAATTTCTCTTCCTTTCATAGGCTGGTGCTTTGGCCCGTATGCACCCCATGTGCTCCCTAAGGCTCATGCATAACTGCAATGGACGATTAGTCCAATTAAGTCCCCAGCAATTTCAATGGCTTATGCAAGAGTAGATGGGGCACAATATGTAATTTCAGCTTTTTTTGTGAGGGTTTTCAATCCTTCCATGAACTAAATCATTTTATCAGTTTCTCTCACTCTCTTTCTTTCTTTCTTCTTCTTCTTCTTTTTTTTTTTTTTAAATTTGTCACATTAAACTACAGAACTGGAACATATTCATGAATAGTTTCTTTCTGCTTTAACTCAAGGAGTTCCTGACATAACAAAAACTGGTAATTAACTGGCTCGAAGACTTTTACAATAGCCTCCTTAAATAAGTCCTAGTATGCAGCACTTGCAGCCCTGACTCCACATTGCTGATACTACTGCAATGCACCCTCTATTAAGCAAGGTTTGCTGCTCTACGTCAGCTCCAGTTCTTGGCTGTTTTCTCCACTGCTCTACTTGGAAACACCAATGTCCTCTCAGATTTCTTTGTGTGGCAAAGCCTATCCATCTCTCCATCTATGTGGCTTTGTGCCTCTTCCTTCAACACTTCGGTTTCAGGGGACCATTTGCCACCAGTGTAAGGACTGGGTGGTGGGTCACCGGCAGCTGGACACAGCTCAGCCTCTCCTCCTAGCATGGGCTGCTCTGTGCTTTCAATGCAGATGCATTTTGGCAGACCTTGGCAGACACCACTACCTGCCTCCTGCCCCGCAGCTGGGCGCAACAGACAGAGTGTCCTCCTGGTAGAGAAATCAGACTTTGATTATTCAGATTTCACTCTACAATGTGTGATTTGTAGCTGCTGCTGCATATCGTCTCTTAGCATAGTCGGTTTTGCCTACTCATGCTTATCTCCCCTGGTTACAATAGATTCTGTTTCTGATGAAAATATTACTCTGATGAGTTTTTCTCTGGCTCCACCATACTTTTAATTCTTCCTGCTAACTAGTGCAAGCCTTATTGTTGCAGTTCCTAATATTTTGCATCATTTGTAGATCTAGCAATTTTGTTTTTAAATAGCATGAAAAAATGTATTAATATGTATCTTCTCTTAGTACTCCAGACAGATTGGTTCACTGTGGAACAATTACATACATATGTGCTAGCCTATATTTCTTGTAAAATCAAATCATGCAAGGATGTCTCAGCCAGAACAAGCCATAAAGCTAGACAAGGCATGGAAAAAAACATCCCCAAATATGTACTGCTTAAATTACAGAACTATAAAAAAAAAATAAAGCAAAATTGAAAAGGGCAAAGGAGACACAATGTAAACACAAGCTTTTATACGCTCTGCGTAATATAGAGTGAATGTCATTTTGACGTGCTGGTATCATGAGCTGCCAATGTAGTTTAGAAAAGAAAGGGATATCTCCAGACTTATGGCAATGCTGCTTTCTCCCATCCAAGCCAGTTACAAGATCCAGGACTGTGGCTGCCAGCTCTAACTGACTGCTTGGAAACTAAACCAGGAGAAGTAATTTCCTTTGTAATTGTATTTAAAGTGTCTAGAAAGATCATGCATCTTTAGAACCACCTTTGGGAAGGCAGCACTTTTAGGAGGGGCTTACAACACCTCCCTCAGTGCAAAGCATGTCTCCCTGCAGCTGAAAGCCCCCCCAGACCTGCTCCGCTCAGGTCTTCTGTGGGACGTCACTGAGGCAACCGTAACACATGGCTAAGTTGATTTTGCGCCTTTGAAAAATCTCCTCCTTAACCCAAATACTCCATCACTGTCAGCTGAATGCATTTAACTTCTGAATTAATGTTATTTTCAAGAGGTCAGACATGTGACAGTAACAACAGACTTTTGCCAAGCCGTCTAGTTCAGGTCTGAATCTGAATTTCCCCAGAGCCCAGCACTGTTTAAGTACGGGTAACTTACTCTGGCTCATCGCTAACGCAAAACTTCTGTTCTCGGGACTCCTTCACGGCTCTGCTTGTGGCTTCCCTCCCCGTGCTGGCATGGGAAGGCAGAGCCCTCTCCCGCAGCACACATTGTCTAGCAGGTCGGAGGGACCTAACAGCCAGCAGCTGAGGACAGCCACAGTCATTTTTCCTCCTGTTTTGTCCCCATCCCAAAGTCTGCCAGGTGTTCCAGTTGAGGTTTAGACAACAGCGATGTGTTTTGTGAAAACTCCCACCAGCGAGCACCATGGCTGCCAGGCTGCCTGCTGCTGCCCCTGTGCTGCCGGGGCCGGGAGAGGAGCAGAGCATGCGGAAGGAGAGGCTGTGGCTGCCGCTCACCGCTGGGCATTCACAGAGGAGAAGGAAGCTGGTCCCCACCCTCAGGGTGGTCTGTTTTATATGTTACATTGCAGTCATACAAAATACCAGCTCAGGGCTCTGGACGGTGTTGTTTGGTGGTTATACAGAGCTAGGGCGGTCAGAAGTATTTCAGGACGGGGTATCTGTGGAGGCACATACAGCTGGAGATGCCTGGGCCCTATCTTTGGTGGAAACACATAACATGTCTGGTCCCAGCACATCTATCCCTGTGACTCCAGCAGCAGTCACCTACATGCAGTGGGCTTTGGGACAGGTCTGATGTGCGCACAGAGCCACGGCCCAGCCACCATGATAAGCTTAGTCCCAGATTTCTGCAGCGCAGTTTCACAGCCAGACTGCTGTCACCCAATTCACTATTAGTACCAAGGAGTATTGCATAACCATTGCCATTAGTTTTTTCCATGCAGTATTGCCCATCTCCCCAGACCTACCTGCAGGGAGCTGTGCATATGCACGTCCCAGGACTCCTTTTCTCTCTGTCCCTCCTGGGAGAGCATAGGTGGGGTCCAGATCTTCTGTTAAATTTTGTTTTCCAGCCTGCTTTGTAATTCAGATAGTGTTTTGGTTGACTTGACTGGCACGGAGTATTTTCACCACACCCTCATCTCTTCAGATAAACAACTTCTTTTCTAACTTCTGGCAGAGCTAAGCCTAGCGAGTAAGAAGAAACAGTAGTTAAGGTATAACAAATGAAGCTACCGTGAAGAAATACCTACACAAAGGAAGATGAATGGGCATCATCTACCTGGACAGTGTCACTGCTAAACATGGGAGGAATAAATCAGACGTGTCAGGTGCACTAGGACAACCCACAAAGACGGAATGATGCTTCTTGAAATTGTGGATTTATCTCTGCTCGTTTGGATGAAACACTTGTAATAGTTGTGGATTAATTTCCTTCCCACAGTCAAAACAATAAAAGCCAGGCACCATTTTATTAATTTCCAAAACAGTGTCAGATAAGCAGAATTGCATTTAAACAAGTAAACACCCTTCCATAGAATTAGAGGATATATAAGTGTTTGGGGCTTTTTTTTTTTTCCTGTGTCTATGAAAGGGAAGTTTTTTAGCATTATGAATAGATTTCATTTTGTAAGTTGTGCTACAAAGCACTGATAAGGCAATGGGAAAGCAGCAGAGATTGAGGCAGAGCAGGAAGAAATACCACCCATATTAGGAGACAGCCACTTACTTAGTGGCTCACATTTGAATAAAGATGCCATTGTTCAGCCAGAAGAATGCACATATTCACAGGCCCAGCGCAGAATAGCTCAGTGTATCTAGAACTCCAGAAGTGTCCAAATTACAGCCCCAGGGCCCAAACTGCCCTCCAGTCTTTCTGAAGAATGACCCTCTGCTTAATTAATCAGTGCTTTAACTGTGAGTGATCCCAGGACACACTTTTCTCAGGCCTTTTTCTTAGCCCTGCTTGTTCAGAACAAACCTTTAAATGTTCTCTGGCTGATTTTTGACCATTTTTTTCCCCTTTCAAGATTATTATTTCCTGTTTTACTCTGAAAGCTCATTAGAAATGAAGAACAGCATCTAGATGATCTCAGTTCACTTTACTTGGATAGGGAATGATTGACTCAGGATGGAGAGACACTGGCTCCCTTTCAAGACCTACCAAAAAAGATTAAGTCTGTAGACTCCCAGAATATCGCTACTGCAATTTCCTTTCCATATACTGAGGCAGAATTATAGCAGGGCTGATTACTAAGTACACACCATTCTGTTAGTCATATAAGATCCCACAGCCATAACTCCAGCTGCTGTGCATGGGATCCTTACCAAGATCTCATTCCCTTTTACTCTGTACAAGATACGTTTGCATTTACAGCAATGAGTTGTCATATTCCAGATTGTCTGGATTCTCATAAAGCTTTTTGCTCTCTGGAACAGAACTGAGATTTGATGGAAAGTAGAAATGCATGAAGACAATGAAAAACATTGTGCAAAATTTCACTCCAAATTGGACTCCACCTCATCTACTATCTTTGATGACAAAAATCATCCTATTCTAAATGAAATTAAATTGCTACATGGAAAGTTTTGTTTTAAACAAAACCAGCGGCATCTTTCCTCTTTTTTTTTTTTTCAAACAGTGATCTTTTCAGTGAAAACCAAATGAATTTTGACCATCTTTACAAACTTAAAATATACAAACTAAAAAATGTCAAGGTTTTAAAAATGTCAGCATGAATGTTTTGAAAAGCTATAACAATAATATAATCTGCAGCAAGAGATGCTGGAGCCATACTGTTTGATAGGCCCTATCTTATGATATCCAATATTAAGCTAAGTAAAATGATATGACCGGATGGCCTAACTAAATTTAGGAGTCTGGTGAATTGGCACTCTACTAAATTTAGTCAGCCAGTAATGGGCATTAGATATCTACACTCCAAATGATAAAATCTGTGTTGCTTTTTTAGGCTCCCAGCAAATGCACAATATACTACATTGGAGTATTAAGAAATAAGCAAATCAGAAAGGAAAACCTGGGGAAGGTGAGAACCGGGATCCTAAAGAATGCAGAAGGAATCAGTGTGCGCAAAGCCACATCCTCGTGCTCAGAACTAGCTGGCGGCAGGCAGAGGTGCAATGTGCTCCCCAGGTATGTGACCCAAAGGGGAGAGGAGGAGGAGGAGGGCTCTGTAGGTGCACTGATCCTCCCCCCCCC
>VXAA01001622.1:250855-382172 GCA_013399115.1 Anseranas semipalmata
CCCCCCCAAACTGCCACTCCACATGTAACTTTGTGTTGGAGCGATGGGAAGACGAGTGGTTAAAGGTGGGAGCTGGGCTCTCTGAGCCTCACCACTCTTACAAAGAATATGCTGATGGCCTTTTCACACCATTCCTTCCACATTTTCCTTTCTGGGCTTTGTAATTCTGATGGTAAACAGGGCAGCATATTTCTACATAGATTTCCATGCATCTGTTAGCCAGTTTTATATCCATGAAAACTGCTAAGTCACTTTTCTCAAAACCATGTTTGAGGTGTTACTTACATAGTTCCTGCTGTTTAAGGGGATTTCTTCTTCTCAGTCCATGTGTGCTGTCACCTCTCTACTGCTATGAAACCCTGTAGGACACTTCTTTTTTTTCCCTGTGAAATCCACTAGTATTAGAAGCTTCTCCAAAAATTCTGGTATTAATGAGCAGAGAAGAATAGTAAATAGACATGAAAAGGAAGCACTATTATATTTTCCCTATGTCCTTAAAAAGAGTTGCGCCCTTCCGTCCTCACATAAGAAGCTAATGGATGCCCCATGTAATTCAGTGATATTTTCTGATTACAGACAAGAAATAGTGCCCTTATCCCCAGTTCAGTTCCCACTACAGCAACAGAGACATTGCGCTGATATTCTGCGGGACTTGCAGAGCTGGCATTATTCTGGAGGTTGAATATCATAAATTATAACTTAGTTCTGATCCCCTCTCTACAATAGGCAAATTTAACCTGCCTGAAATTTTGTATGCATCATTCTCCACAAGTTGCAATGTTTATTGATCAGAGATGCGTGTACATGTTCAACAGCCAGAGACTCAGAACAGTGGTTTTAAAAAATAACATATCCCAAAATAATCAGTATAGAAGCTCCCTGTTTCCTTAATCTTTTACACCAAAAGGGAGCAGGTAGTTACTTGGAAAATTACTTTGTGCTTTTTGTGGTGGAAGCTTCTAAAATAGTAGTTAAGAAGTAGGCATGAAAATAAGGACATTGCAGCTATTACCTGTATGCAGTCCATCCACATAGACACAGTGTTTTGGACACAAGACAAAGGGGAGGGGCAGAGTCTCAAAATTCAGAGCATTTTGCTCACTTGTGACATTCCAGTTTTCACTTAGAATTTACCCTTTCTCGAGATTTTTAAATCCAAGTTCCCAATAAATGGATGTTGGAAATGTGATCACCCTCTCTGAGTCCCCTTCTCAAAACATTTAGGAAAGTTGGCAATTTTGGCCTTGATTGCATATGAAAGTCGTGTAGGTCTCAAACACCACTGGCTATGGAGGCATCACAGAGCTGACCCCAGTGGGCAGAGCAGGGCTGTCCCCACCCCTAGCAGTGTCCCCAGCAAGGTGCCAGCCCTCCTGCACCACGGAGGGGCTCTCACAGAGAAAACCTGTAAGACACCAGTGAATCCAAGCACAGCATCTAAACACACCAGGAGCCAAGGTGCCCTAGTTCTGCTGCTCATGCAGTAACTTGTTTTTCTTTTTATAATTATGTCTTAATCATTCTTTGTGCTGAAATAATCATAACATATTTACAACCAGACTCTATTTTAATTTTTTTTTGTCTTCAGATCACTTTCTGTTTGGCCTCATACTGCCATTTCCAGCCCAAATGACATCTTTCCTATCAAAGCCAATTCGGATTTCTTTTCTCAGACAAGAGTTTGCAAGGTATTTTTGTCAAATGATTTACTCAAGTTCAGATGTTACAAATAGACCTGCTGGTATAAAGAGGCAGAACAACTCGGGATCTGACCCAACGTGTACTGGGTTCCTCATTGCTGTATTTTGTAACTGTATCGCAAATCCTCATTTGTGTAGCATGGCTTTATAATTTGACAGACATGGAGCTTCCCTGCTCACTCCAGTTGTGTTTCTCACTTTCAGTACAGAGGAATACTTACTGGTCAGTAACCACTGGCATCATTTTTCCAAACATCATGAGCTTTTATTTGTGTGTGTTGTTGCTTTTACTTTTCTGATATGTCATGCCATATGCCATGGCTTTTCCACAGTACTAGTAAATACTTAGAAAAATGCATTAGTTTTGCATTGCTCTTAAGACCTTAAGATGAATTTCATCTAGACTTGCTCATTTACATATATTCATGTTTTACAAGTTTTCTCCTCCTCGCTTTTTAATCAAACACCTGTTTTCACAAGGCCTTTGCTTCTTCGTAATTGTCAGTTCTTATTATTTTTGTTAAAGACTGATTTTTTTTCTTTAAAAAAAAGAAGTGGTTCTATTGCTCATCATTTAAAAATCATAATTAACTTCATCTCCTTCCTCATTTGCTAATGGGTCTATTTTCTCTCCTGTATTTCCTTTTCCCCTGATACACTCATAAAGTCTCTCTTGTTTCTCTTACCCCCTTTGGCTACCTTTAACTCATTCTGCCTTCAGCTGGGGAAAGGGAGACAGCATCACGCTTAGAACTTCCACACCATTTTATACTTTCAAAGTCTTTTGCAGACATTAACTAATTAACTTTCATAACATGCCAGTGAGGTAGAGAAATATTATTGACAGCTTTATTTTGATGAAGAAACTGAATGGGAGGTCCTGAATAATCAATACCAACTGCAGAGGGGCTGTTTCAACAGCCCAAGTGCTCAGGCAAGCAGAGGACTGCCCCTGCTTGTATGCACGAGGCACTGGCTCCACAAGGACAACAGCAGCAGCAAATTTGGGAAGGTGAGCTCAGGAAGAGAGTGCACAATCTCTCTTTTGTCTCACTTTATTTTGGTTCACTTTATTTCCATTTATTTTTTAGGTGAAGACTCTAGTGAGGTTTCCCACTGAGGTTTCTGCTCAGTTCTGCTGGTCAGGTGTTCCTACATGATGTATTAATACATCTGGTTAAAAATGCTGTGGGAGAAAACAGTGCAATTGTTTGCCCAGAGGATCTTTTTAAAAACCTGTTGTTCTTTACAGAAGTGCCTGACAAACATTTTTACTCTTTGATAGCCATTACTCTTAGAAAAACAATTTCAAAACCATATGCTCAAGGTGCTTGAACTAAGATTTAACTAGCCCCATTTACACAGGGGCATATCATGGATGTATATTCTCATGCAAATATGCCAGTCTGGGTTTCCTGTAATTTTCTTTAGCTTCATTACACGCACACAGCACTATACAGTATTCTCATAGTGTTTCTCAGCTTGCAGTCCATGGACCACTGGTGGGCCACAAGACATCAGAAAGCGGTGGATGAAACAACTGCACATTTTTCAAGCAAGACCGAAAGTTCCAGCGTGCAAAGAAAGAGAAAGGGGTGAAATCAAATTAACAAATGAACAATCAAAGCCTATCTTAATTTTTAGTTGGTTTGCAAATGAAAAGCGCTGTGGTTAGATGTGCAACACTGCCTGGGGATATTTTTTTCATGATCCTAAGCAGTGGTTAAACACTGCTTTGCGTGTCTGGAAATCTTAAAAGTTAAGTGTTTTTTATGAGATTCTTTTCTTCTAAGCTGGTGTCAGCAACATCTTCATCATCCTGGCTTGAGCTGCGGTATATTGCGACACTGTGCCCCACCACAGGAGGCCCAAAGCCTATTGTAATCCTGCCCCATGCACTAGGTGAAGGAAGGGGGGCCTTGCTGACCCCTCCGTGGCGTCCTCCTCTCCCCGTCCCCTCCTGGCCACACAGGATGTGCTCCCATGCAGCCAGGAGCTTCCAGAGGATGAGTGAATGCTCATGCCAGGCTGTGATCTACGGGGCTGGTGTGGCCGGACGAGGAACAGAGCTGTGATTTTCTTCTCGGGGGAATTCCCAGGGGTGGAAAGTGAGATGCGATGGTCAAGTTCCTCCAGCTCCAGCACCGTTTCCAGAAAAATGTCCAAGTTAGTTTCTGGATCTCCATGTGTGTATGTACAGTGGAGAAAGCAGGGGGAGCATCCAGCCCCTAAAAACTGCTTGGTTAAGTCCTGCTGAGCAGGAGAGGCTCAGCACGCAGCCTGCTGTGCACTCCCAAACTGTGCTGGCCACGTACCCAGTTCAGATGTTTATGGAGGTTTCTTTCTGAGGGCTGAAAGCTTGCATCTGTGCTTCCAGTTCAAGTTCTCTCACAAATCTGAACAAAAAGCTTGTAAAGTTCAGCATCTTCCAAATTGCCCCATATAAGTCACTACTGAAACCATATCCAAATGGTTCCCCCCCCGACATACCTTCCACAGAAATGACCTAAACTTTGTCAGGTTCACATGTCCCTAGAGATGATCTCATTTCACTGCTTCAAAAGAGCTTTGGTCTGCACAGCCTGTAGCAGCAAATTTACACTTCAAAAAGCAGACAGCTTTTTCCACATCTTATTCACTTAATGGGTGAGAATGTAAAATTAGTTCCGTTGCTGATGAGGACCTTGAGCCAAATGAAAAGTGTTCATTTGTCAGCACAGACTTACAGCCTGAAACATGATTATATAGCTAATCCAATAATGGGTTTTGATGCTGAGCATTTATTTATATACAGTATGTCTTGTTATCTGTTGATAATCAGGCTCTACAATTTACTCTCTTTTGTGTCATTAGACAGAACAACATCTTCCAGACATAGTACATTTGCGTGTCAACATACAAACACACACAAAACCTTTGTGACCAAAATACTGTTTGCCTGGATTTTAATGTAACAGCATTTGAATTTGAGCTTTTTGTAGTTTAAAATATTAGTAGCAAATTAATCATTTTAGACTGAGAGCCTCTCT
The DNA here is from genome assembly GCA_013399115.1 of Anseranas semipalmata. Lineage (NCBI taxonomy): Eukaryota > Metazoa > Chordata > Aves > Anseriformes > Anseranatidae > Anseranas > Anseranas semipalmata. Next base: position 255,585 of record VXAA01001622.1, read on the forward strand.
GCATCTTAGAAGACTTAATAGATTGAAATTTGAGACATAAATTTTGTTTCCTTATCTATAACATCATATAGACTGATTTATTCTTTTTTGCCTGATGTGAATACCAATATCCAATTATCTTAGGTATCAGTTTGTATACATGAAATGATCCCTGTCCTAAAATATTCTGTATCTTAACATCAGACGGTATCTTACACTTTGCTAACTTCACAAACAGCACTATTTGATGGCTCAACAAATTCATCTTTTACAGAACAGAAAGTAAGCATAACTTGTTAATGTTAATATCAGGCATCGATCCTACATCAGGTACATTGAAAAACAGAAAAACAAAAAAGTTGTTCGCTTGCTGCTCTTTTTTTTTTTTTAACATTTTAACTTTTTGACTAATTTCTGCTGCTACCTAATACTTCCACAGTTGTGTGAATGACTGTAAATACCTAACATTGAATTATGGGGACAGTTTACTCCTTATTTAAATATACAAGATACAATATTTGAATATTTAAAATGAGGAGGCATTTTCATAGCCATGTATAGAATGATACGTTGAAACATTCACCAGATATTAAAAAAAGAAAGTCTATGGGAAAGTTAAATCAATCCAGTATTAAACTGGGAGTTAATTGCAATGTGGGGCACACCTGCAAACTCTGTGAACAATCCTGCAACACTACACAAGACAATTTCTGTGCTAAAGGATAGGTCTGCCTGCAGAAACACCCAGGAACACCTCTGAGGGCTGGGTGAAGGCTCGTCTAAATGAGGCAGTCAGGAATCTTTCAGAAGTAAAGCTATTAAGTAAAATTTACCTTAACGGACACTGCAAATCAGGGGTGCAGGTGAGGCACAAACAATGTATGAGCCAAACTCTAGCTCTGCCACTGCCTTTCCTACAAGCAGGATCAGGCCTCCCTGTGTGCTTTTGTTTAGCTGAAATTTACTCTACAATAAATACTTATATATTGCTGCAACATGATGTTTTATTGGGCTGCACTAGTTTACTAAAAACAGCAGGCTGCTAATAGCAGTGCTTGTGGTTTTGCCTGTAATTCATTTCTGCATGGTAATGCACAGGGAGAGATATGATACAAGATAATAAGGCAAATTAAAAAAATGACTAAACTCAGTACTTGCCATATACAGTATATTAGGACCATGTTCAGACAGGCTGATTCTTTGGATATTTTTATTTTTTGTTTTACCTCAGCGAGGTAATTCATTAGGTATTTGCTTGGGTAAAGAATAAATGAATGTAGCATACATTACATCCTCACTTCAGTTGCAGAAACAAATCTTTCCTGTACCCGCCAATGTAATCTTCAGAGTTTTCGTTATATAAAACACCTCAAGAAAAATGCACCTCGGTAAGATTTACACTTTATTACTCTAATGATTCTACAAACACTGCCACAATGTGATGAAAGGCAAAGCAGTCCTGATCTGATTGAGAGCTAATAAAAATCAGTACTGAAAACTGAAAATAGCACCCTTATCATCTTTCTTTCATTTAGACCTGATTACTAGGGGATTATAATGCAATCACAGCTATGTGTGAGAGGTAGCTATGGGAACCAGTTTTAACTGTTTATCTAGCCAAAGATCTTAATTTAAGTTTGAACACTCTGATTCATTTATATGTAAGACACCAAGGAGACAAAATGCAGAAGAAACAGATGCTCACTTGTTCTTTCCATTTAACTTCATAAGCTACCAGCCAATTTGTCTTTCAGGGACAAAATTAATTTCTGATGACAATGTGAGCAAGTAATAAACTAGGAGTTCCTGTCCTGGGAAACTTGTTAAGGCCATGTAATGTTCCGGAGTTATTTAGAAAAAAACAATTTGCTTATAGACTTTCAGGGACATCTGTAACAGAGTTTTCTTTGTCCCTGTGCTGTTACTCATTTCTGGGGGCTTTATGACACCTTTTCCAGAGGTTGATTTGAAAAAGTTCAAAAGGAAACATATTGCCCATTATTTCTTTCCTGTGGGGTATTTTTTTTCACACTGCTCTTTTTTTTTTTACTTCATATTCACAAATCACGCAAACCTTGATCCATTTGCTCTGCTACTTCCACACAGCCAGGGAAAGTAACCACCGGCCAGGAGTCCTAACAGCATTAATCAAAAATTATCTGAGGAAAACGGTTTGTCGGAAACTTAGAGGTAAGTATACACCTGAAAACATCTGACAGAGCACTACAAAAGAGTCTGTTACGTGTTTGGATGGAAGGAGCTTTGCCCACTAATGCTGTTAACTCTGTTAAGCTATGATCATTAGCAGAAGCAAAAATGCCAAAATGAGGGGGAGGGAGAGAGACAGAGAGAAACACCCTAAGATCTTGCATTTTCCGTAGGGAGCAGCAGAGGCTGTGTATGCATGCTGCTGTATCAGTTACTTAACTGAAATGTTCTCCATCTTTCATTATCTTTGTTGGTGCTATTTCCCCATTTCGGTATTTATTTTCACATGTGCAGCTCTTTATTCTGGTAACTCTTTTCTATCATTTGGCGCATTCATTGGGGCTTTATCCCCGCCTGGCAGTCCCTCCACATCTGAGGTTTTCTCTTAGGTAAATTCCTGCAGTCTAATGTCTGTCCATTAGCGCATTTAAAATCGGTCCGTCTGCTGTGCTTAACATTCGTTTACAGCTTATATGCTTCACATGAATGTTCCTTTTCCAGCAGGTCTTTTGAAGAAAGTTTAAAGTAAGTTGCAAAATGTTTCTTTTTCATCTAAACAGGGAAATGAATTTAAGAAAGGAAGAGAAGAGCCTGAAGGTTTAGCTCTTTCAAATTTTAAACAGAATTCAAAACACTGTTGGAACACATCTGTCAGGGAAAGCACTAGAGCACCTGCATTTTAAGAGTGAATCTCTTCCCTAACTCCTTCCTTGATAATAGCTTGCACGAACAGCACCTTTAAACCACATCAATCCCAGACGCTTTCCATCCATCCAGTTATTATTTCCCTTGGCACTGAAGTGCACCTGCCTCCAGACTGAAGCTTCTCAGTGATGTGCAGCCCCTCCACAGCACAACATCTCCCAACAAGAAGCAACTAAATCTTTATTCAGCTGAAATTATAAAACAAGAGGAATTTTAAGTTTAGCAGTTCAAACCAGAGCTCAACCTGGATACTACATGGAGCAATGCTAACTCTTGAAGGAAAGGCCACATGGTTTCAAATATGAATTATGAGGATGCAGTTTGGAGAGGAACAACCAAGAGTTCAATGACAGTTATAAAGTTTAACCACAGTTCTGTTTGTATTTTCATTGCAGGACATCACCAGCACACAGCCCAAGCACATAGCACATGGTCTGAATCCCTGTACACAAGAGTGTACCATGGTTAAGCTGTTTTCTCCCGCTCAGCTTTATCTTCAATTAGTTTTCAGTGGCTGAGTTGGTGCTTTGAGACGTATTCACCCAGGTGTGGTGGCTTGGCCGTGGCTGAGCACCAGTAAGGATACCATCAGCGAGGACCACTGGAAACTTCTTATCAAGTGGGACTCAGAAAAAGTATAAGTTCATTGCTCTAACAGTGACTTCTTGTCATGCTATCCTAGCCACATACCTTTGAAGGCTTGTGTACAAAGGCAGGATACATACCAAGGCTATACAGATGAAAACAGAGCATTAATTCACATTTTAAGAAAGCCAAGTAAGGAAAGTTCACACACTTCAGAAAAACCACAGCATTTTGCAAATGAAATTAGTGCTTTTAAGAGATGAGATCAGCCAGCACTCTGCCTTCATCCTGCACAGGCAAGCGGGAGCCACAGCAGGGACGTGACAGCAGTGCTTCTTTAAGTGGGGGTCTGATGAAATTTCCCACCTAAGACACTCTGTGGGTTTGGGACATGTTGGTTACTAAGGCAAACCTAATCAAAAAGCTTGTAAGGCCATAAAAGAAAGACTCTGTGAGGAAAGTTTGGGTGGGAGAGCGCTGACTAGTTATTCGTGGAGCTCTAAGACAAGTTTGTGAAAACTCATGTTGGCTACTGGGAAGCACAGCAGTCATCTTCAGACAAAAGAAAATGGTTTTCTGGGTTGCAGGTATAGGAGAGAGGTGAATGGGGTAGGGTTACAGGTTATATAATGTGAATCCTCCACAAAGCAAAATGTTAATTAGCTTGCAATTAAGGCAGAAAGTATCCTTACTTAGATTAAAAAAAAAAATCCTAAACCAATAATTTAGGAAAATTGAACATTCAAATGGAACAGTCCACTTCAGCAGTCACTCAGAGCCCCTGGAAAACTGGCTCCATTAGAAGAGATGAAGAAGGAAAGAACATAAAGAAGAGGTGGTGAAGAGGGGGGCCTGGACAGTTTTGGGAAACTTGTTCCACAGAACCACAGCTCCTACTTGGTTCTTGCAAAGGTCTAAGACCTGAATCAACACCACAGTGAAAAATCTTAGGTATTTAAAATTTGCAACAGTCTAATGATTTGCTTCTAAAAACATGTAGATCAGGAAGACATTACCAGAACAATGAAAACTTGGCATCTAAATAACTCTATAAAGTATTTCCAAAACCAAGCAGATATTTTCCACTCTTCCACAAAACTCAGTATAGTATAATATATTACACATTTTAACACAGAATGTCTTACACAACCCGTCTCCATTACAATGAAGCCGTAAATCTGGGGTTTGGATATGCAATTTTGATTAAGAAGTGGGAATACCACAGCAGGGCTGGAGTAAGGTGAATGTAAGAACAGGGAGAGTCCACAGGTGTCTGTAAAAGGCCCCAAACACAGGATGAACCTATAACAGTGCCTTTAAGGTATTAAACCCTCAAACCCAGAGGACCACAGGATTGTTTAGGATGGGAGATGTTGAAGCAGACTGCCCTTACGCTGGCCTAGTTTAGTGTTTTACAGATTGTAATCACCATATTCCTGCTACAACAGAAGCAAGGTAAGCTCCCTCAGCAGTACATTAGGTTGCAAAGTGACAACAAACAAGGAAACACTACTTTTAGCTCCAAAAATCAGTGCAAAAAGCAGTATCTGATGCCAAAACCAGCAAGAGCTATATGAGAGCAGTGTCACTAATACCTCAGCCTTCAGTGATATAATGCCGGGCAGGGTCACCTGCGGTCTTGGAGAACATCAGTCTTTGGTAGACCAACAAGTCAGCAGATGCTAATCCTTTCTGTGACGCCACAGTAGAAACCAAATCTTTGTTTCATGGCGCATAAAGGCTGTGAAATCCATGAAGCTCAAATCTCAAGGACTACAGAATAAACCCACTCCTGTGCAGTGCTAATACAGGAAATTCCAGTGTAAGGGAATGCAGCCTCCTGTCCAACATACCGCAACAAGCAGAAGAATGTGGCTTCGGAGGAAAAACTTTTAACTAGTTCCTAGTGGGTTAGTCCACGAGTCAACTTCGCATTGCGGTAACTGGCCTGTCAATTGTGCTTCTACCGGCCTCTCCGTGGCAGACAGCCTGCTGGGCGTCCCGCCCGGTAGGCCTCCCCTCCCTGCTGAGACCAGGCACATGTGAAGCACCCAAAGGGCGGTTTTCTTTTCCTGATGAGCTCGTGAGGAGGCAGGCAGGACTGTGAAAGTCTCTCTCTTTGAGAGAAATTACTAAAAATTACCCTGAGGGCTCTCCCCCTCCTCATGAAATCTGTAAAAACTGGTAACACCAAACATACCAACTTAACCAAGCGGCAAATATAAATTGAAGCTTAACATGTACCATGAAAAATGCTACCGCCGCTGGCAAGGCTTCCAGTTAGCACACAAGATACTGTCCATTTTTTGATAAATACTGTCTGATAGGTACCTGACTACTGAGAGCCAAGACTCAAACCACTTGGACCATATGTGGCCTTCAGAGATAACTATTCTGGATCTGTCAGAAAAAGATAGGAAAAGATGAGAATTGGGCCCTGAACCTGGCATAGCTCCAACAGCAGCACCTTACAGCCAGCCACTCTCATCTCCTTCCTCCAATAAACAAGTGCCATCAGAGAGCAAAAGACACAAACCTGGGGCCCAGTGCCATGCCCACGGTGCCTGTGGGCATCGCAAGGGTGGTGGCAGTGTGTGTGCTGGGGTGCAGGTCACAGCGTCTGCCCCTAGGTTTAACCATATTGCAAACGTTAGCCAGCAATCCCCACCACAAAATCCCCCCCTTTTACAGAAGGGCTCCTCTACCACCTGAGTGGAAGCCAACAACCTGAGAGAAACTGCTACTGACACATGAAAGCTTGGCTGTTCCAGCTAGATGAAAGGCACCAAACCTGAGACAAATATTTTGTCAAACCTCATGGGGAATCTTGCAAAGCCATCTCCCATCCTGTAACCGTTCTGTGGTTAAATAGTAGCTTCAGTTCTCTGATGTTGCAATCCAGCACCTTTCACAGGCATTACATTCCCTCTAAATTAATTCTAAGAAAAAAAAAAATGCATTCTGCTCAGAGTTATTTCTATTGCCCAGTTGTTTTATGTGAATCTGATAACTAGTTTCCTGCTACAGAGATTACATCTTGAATACTTAATGCTGATTTGGAAATTTTTTAGACAAAACAAAAATAGATCTAAAATATAACACACAGTTTAGCTAAGTGTAGAACATTAATGCAAGGCATGATCGGAAAAACAGCAAGTAAATTGAAGGAGGAGAGCAGACTCAATGGATATCTCTCAGGGTTAGTACATGTTGTAACTGGTCATTCAGGCATTTCTGGTTCTGAAAGTACATTTTTCTTAGCATAAAAATCTCAGAGTTCAACAACTTAAAAAAAAAGTTAGAATGAAGGATAGAGTGCAGCCAAAGGATAGCCTTTAACAACCATTTCAAAATGAAATCTAAATATGCTTACATATTAGATAAATGTTGGCTTCCAGGGAAGTTTTACAACAGTTTAATTCCACCCTGGACTGGGATATATGGAAATGTTTTGAATTTCCGTAAGTGTCCAGAGCCCTCTGCTAAGCTAACAAGCTGATATTGCTATTCATATAATAGAAGATATTTTTTCCCTGGAGTAACTCACTGGCCTCTCTTTGATGACTTTTCTTTCTTTTTTCTTTTGTGCTGCAGTACAATTTCATTAATAGAACTATACAATAATTACTCTTCTCATATTCTCATCAGATACTGAGAACTCAGTTGTCCTATTTTTTGCCACATGGATTACAGGATCTACATTTTTTTAAATGTCAGGTTTTTTTCCCCTCATTACTTAAAACTCAACAAAGCTAATGGGTTGCATATAGGTGGAACATTTCACTGTCTTCTCTCTCTCACTCTCACTTCCCCTTTTTCCCCTTTGATAGCAAATTTACGTTCTTTGGAATTTTTTCTCATCCTTCATAGTCAAACCAGTGATGACCAGCCCGTGGCCCAGGGCCCATCACACACATACCACAATACACACATGCGTACAACACCTGTAGAACAGACCAGCTAAGGCTGGCCTTAACTTTCCCTAGCCCAAGATATTGTAAGGGGAGCAGAGAGACCCAGAGAGTTGAATGCTAAATGCTGCTGAATGCCACGGAAAACGTGGCCACCATGTTCCCTGCAACAGAGGAGGAAAATGCAGCTCTGAAGTCAAAAAGCCCTAGCTGAGATTTGCAGACACCTGGAGAAGAGCAAACTCATAACCATTCCCAAGGCAGGCTAGGCATCCTCCATCCACATTTTGTCCTTGTTCATATACTAGCAAAATGAGTAAACAAATACTGTAAATGGCTAAATCAAGCAATTCTTAACAAGAAAAATATATCAGGAATTGCCTCTTGACAGCATACCTTCAGGCTGTTCCAGGCAGCCTGATCCTTGCTGCTTGCCCCACTGATGCTGTGCAGGCAGTTGGGTAGGGCCAGCTCCAGCCCACACAGAGCCCAGACTGTGGTGACTCTCAGACAGCAGCTGCCAGTGTCCATCCTCCCGTGGTGGCCCAGAGCTCCTTGCAGACATGAAAACACAGCCTCAGTGGTTCCTCCCAGACAGGACTGCTCAGCCAGTGGGTACAGCACCAGCAGCTCAACACACAAAGGAAAGTACAGGTGCAGAGTCCTCGGGCTGGTGGGTGCAGCCTGCAGTGACCATGGGCACTGGTGATGACAACTTATTTACCTTCACAGACTTACAGTATTAATTTGCAAGCAACAGACAGAAGCAGGGCTGTCAGCCAACCGGTAATATTTTGTAGAGCTGATGCCATATGTCATAAATTAAAGGTCTTACTTCAGCAAAACACACGGGTTTAATGCTAAGCCCAAGGGTGTCCCAATGAAGCCAGCTGCACCTCTGATGGTCTTAAAGACAGTTACCTGAATAATTACCCGAATAAATGGGTTTGGGGTTATTTTCCTATAACTTCTTTATTACAGCCTTCTTTTTCAGTCTCTGGCTTTAAAATTGAAGGAAATAACATGAAAAAGCAGAAGAGAATTAAAATGGGATTTGTAGCAAAGAAAGCAGGTACTTAGATTTTAACTGTACTTAAAATTAGGGAGGAATTTGAAGGCCAAAGAAAATGGCCTGCACTGCTAATGAATTTCTGTAAATTGTCTTTGTGTACAATGCCTTTGAGCAAGTCCATCACTACAGCTGTACTCTGACACTGAACCTGAAACCCTATACAATGTTTTTTTCTGGTCTAGCTTCCCATGGCTAGTGTACTGCAAAATGCAAGGGAGATCTCATCAAGACAGGGGAGATTAGGAGCAGCAAGCAAACCTGCTCAGCAAACTGATACAAATCTGGAGAGATACCCTCTCCTCACAAAAGCAAAGCCTACAGATACAGGTTAAAATGGGTGACCTGACTTTTTCAGAAAGATTAAAACCATTCGGCTTCTGCAGACTGAAAGGTGATCCCAAACCGTAACTGCTCATCAGTCAGGGGCAAGCATGAGCCCTTTAATATGGCTGCCCAAGCAGTGGCCCAGGAAGAACAACTTGCACAATTTGGCAACTGGATGTGGAGATAATTGTGTGGATATGGGCACTGACCTCTCTGTTAGAACAGATAATAGAACAAAAAAAGAGGAAGATACCAAGGAGATACTTCATTTCTTTGGGTAATTGTGACTTGCAATTTGTTATCATGCTCATGTGGAGCATCAACGGGTTTGGGGGTTTTGTGAATTTTTAGGGAAAATTGATAACATCAGCACTCAGCTATCTCCTATTGCCACTGTCTTGGTTCCTAACACAACTTGATCATAAGGAGCCCATCAGGTCTGAATTATTATGTTGGGTCAATGTCTGGGCTAACAGAAAATGATTGCAAAAGAGAGCAACTGAGAAGAGGCTGTCCTAGGCCAGGCCACTAACCTTTTGTACAGCTGAAAGCCCTCGCTACAGATCCAGCATTGCCTTTGGTATTCCCTACAGTGCTGAGGACTGTGACTACCCTGGCCAGGTGGCCTGTTCCCTGCATGCAGGAACTTGCTCACATCAGCCCTTGCTTTCTCTCCGACATCAGGGAGAGGTTCCTCCGCCTTTGAAAGACTGAAGTGGATACCTCATTAGGCCTTGATTATCCTCAAGCAATTGCTTAGATTTCTGCCCTATTACCGATCTGCCTTTTTTAGTAGAGGTCATGGAATGGGCAGTGGCTGTCTTGTCTTCGTTATAATGCATCATTTGAAACTTTTCAATTAAGCTTCAGATCAGGCCACAGTACTGAGACCGCTTTAACGAGGGTGAGTAATGACCTTGTGCTGCACGTGATTTCTGGCACACCATCAGTTTTAATTCTTCTTGATCTTACTGTAACCCTTTGATACTTTGGATCAAGGGTTCTCTTGAAATGCTTTAAGCACATTGTAGGACTTTCAGGGACTGTTCTGACATGGTTTCTATCCTACTTGTCTCAACGTAGCCAGGCTGTCACCTGTAAGCTCTCCATATAAATTCAAATTGCCAAAGATTAAAAGGCAGCTGAAAATCTGACCTGTGCACAGAACCGGGGAAATCTGGTGTGGGTCCCCAGAGTGACCGAACCTAAGGAGGATTCTGCTACGAGAGCAAGGTAGCCCCTTTGATGTGCCATGCCCAAGTAGAGCAATGCTATGATTAGAACAGAAAGCTACATTATGCTAGAGTAGTGAATTTAATAAGAACTACTAGAGAGAGACTTCCAGAAATTTAGACTTCCCAGTTAATACCCATCTTTTCATTGTATATAGGTCAAACTAAAACTCTGTTCTAACAGTGTTAGAACCCTCATCCAGTAATACCAATGGCAGGAATTACATTGACATCAACAGGAAAAATATCCCTTAAATTAAGGGATATTTGGACCCAGAACCAATCCCAAACCTAGTAGCTGGGACCAATTTCCAAACAGGCTATGTCTGCATGAAGCAGATCAGCCTCAGTATTTTCAAGGTACTTTCCCAGTCTTGGAGTCTGATGGACATGGATTTTCTTCCGTAGTGAGCCATGACTTTCTGCCCCACCCATGGGCAGAACCAGCAACGTAGCTATCGAGGAGACAGGCAGTAAGAAAGGGACTGCAGCCTGTGCCTCACAGGTAGGTGTGCAGGAGAAATCACCATTGGGCCTACGGTCTTGGTCTGTCCCATAAAGGTACCCAGCACAGGGACCAGGCTTGCTGAGCTTGCCAGAGAGGTGTGGGTATTTAGGTAGTGGTTCTCATATGACACTTCCCTTCCAGTTATCCCAAAATCTCACCTCCTGACTCACAGGGCACATGCTGGGCTGTTAGCCTGAGCAGCTGATTTATGTCGGGCTGCTGACAAGGTCTGAGTGGCTTCCCTACCAACAGAGAAAAGCAACAATATGTTTAACAGTTCCTCTCCTGCTACAGTTCTAGATAGTCACCCTTAAAAGCAACGGACTGAGCTACTTAAAAGTATTAACTCCCTGTACCTTTGCTCTTCTTACATGCAGCATGAGGGGGTTTATCTGGAAGGGTATCAGAGAAATAGATGTGTTTTATTGCAGTTGGATGGCACTAGCAGGGAACTGAAAATGCTTTAAAACTTGCTATCAATCATGTGATATATGCAGGAGGTGATCTTTATTGATACGCCTGTAATCACCAACTGAAATGGTTTGTCTTTCATTATACCCTTTATATGAGGCCTCTTTCACTGCACTTGACTGGTGGCTTCTGCAGACTTGGTAACAGTGAACAAAACTCATTTCCTAAACCAACCTTATTGGATAGAATATACATTTTTTTTTGTGGGTTGTAGCAGGCAGAAAACACTCTCATCTGACACTGTCTTGGCTACAAGGAGAGCAGGTCAGTGGTACCATAAGAGTCCTACAATAGCAAGCACAAAAAAAGAGATGAGCGAACTCAATAGATTTCACTCCAGACAAAATTATCATTGCTATGTCAGGATTGAATTCTTTGTTAACACAACACTGTCACACCTATTAGCATGAAAAAAGACAGACGTCATTTAGCACTACCCTATTTACTGTGCACTGGAAACACACCTTCCAGCTCCTGCGAGTCTTAAAGCTGGAAAGAGCAAATTGCAGCAGCATGCTGTATTCCCATCTCAGGTCCTCTAGGCAGCAATTATAAAAACCAGTTGTGTTATCACCACATTTGAAAGTCAGAGTATGGCCACGCTAATGTATGGCTCTAAACCCAGCAGAGCTTGATCTATTAAACACATAAAGGAGTCTGTGTGTCACAGGAGTCTGGCTTAATCATAGAACAGAAACCACAAACTCCCGAATTCAAAACCAGGGTTTCTTCGTCTGTTTGACCAACACTTTAGAACACATCCATACATTTTAAATTTCACACTCTAATAGGAATACATAGCAATGCTCCTTTCAGAGGTGTTGCATTGATTAATAAGCTTGTCACTGAGGATGGAAATTGCTACATAAGTGTTAAGCGCTGTTAACTAGTGAAAGACAATTCCATACATTCTGGTAGAATCCAGAGAACTTCACCAAAATTTATTAGTTTCATTTGCATATATACTCTATCTGACAACAGTGATCAAGCTGGTGAAAGTTATTTCAAATGTTTGTTATGCTCTGTGACTGCAGAAAAAATTAGAGTGAAAACTCAGATTCACAAGGCAGAATTGTGCCTGCTGAAAAATCCTTAATTTCTGAAATATAGAGAGAGCACAAACAAATATTTCTTTCATCAAATTTGCACATGCCTCAGTGATATTCAGCTTAATAACTGTGCAGAGAAGGAATAGTATTGATGAAGTTAAAGTACAGAAAAACATTCTGCAGGAAAATGCCCAACATTTTCCATTTCAGCCACATGTCCTTGCTCAGGCTTTTTGGCAAACTAGAGAACATCTGTTTTAGGCACTTCTAGCTCAGTCTTTCTGTGACGCATCTTTGATATCACATCGCAACGTGAATCACTATGGACCACCTGAGACTTTCCTGTCACAGGGCTATAGGCACTGATTTTGGATTCCCAGAGGACAAATTATGGTTTTCTTCAAATAAAACAAATTGATGAATCTCTCTACTTCTGGATCATACCATCCCTTCTGTGAAGAGTTCCTGTGGCAGAGTTTGGGATTAGAAGCTAGGTCCCATTTATATGCCTTTGCCATTAAGCCATGGTTTCTCTTGATCAGCTTTGTAAACAAACAAACAAACAAACAAGCAAAAAACAGTCAAGCAAGCCTGGAAGCTTCTGCCTCCAGGACTTCCAGAGCAGAGGCTGAGTTTGCAAGCTAGCAAATGTCTCAAGAATGTGCAATACTTCTCTGACACTGGCTTACTCTGTGACAAAGTAAATCACTTTACCCCCAAGATCTTTCCCTTTTATTTTTTCAGGGCCAAGGCTGCCTCTTAATTTATGTTGGTGCTGCATTCCCCAGCGCAGTGGGGTTTGGGTGGCTCCATGTGCTGTTGGAGTGTAAGCAACGATGGCTTTCTCTCTACCTCTTTTGTTCTAACCAACCATTTGGGGATGGAGAGATTTACATCTCTTTTCATTACATTGCTATGGAAAGCAAAAAGTGAAAAAAAAGTGGGGAAAAAAAAGCAACAGGAATCATTTCCTCACATACTTGTGTGGGTCCATTTTGCCCAGGGATGTACTATGCATCTACTGTGAATTGCCAAAAATGTGAGGTAGATGTGAAACACGATGTTCTTGTGTTTACTAAGAACCACCAGCTCTTTGCCTTTAACAGAAGATCTCTAGCCTAAATAGGCAGCTTTAAGAGCTCTCCTGACTCAGTTGCAATCAAGATACCATCTACTTAAATAAGCATTTGTACTCCCATGATTTTAGGAGATGAATTACTGATCTTATTACCATGGTAAATACCCTTGAGGCAATGCACAGGCCAACAGACTATTGCTTTCTGCTGGTACGGTACCCTTTTCCAGGAGAACTCTAGGAGTATTTCTAGACATATGGTAATAATAAAAGGTTTGCTTAGTCTGTATTTGCCAGAAAGTCCCATTTGTAGAAGTGGCTTTTAAATCTTTGACACTGTTCATGGGAAACAGCTTGTCAACTATGAAAATATTCCTACCAGCTCCTGTATATCAGCCTTCTTGGTGGGTGCAAGGATCTGCAGGTGGCACAGCTCAGGACCAAGCAGAGGAGGTTTGCAGCCAGAACACTGACTGGCCGCAACATTACCTGGATAGGCAGAAGTGGTTCTTGCCTGCCAGTGGCGGTGCAGCACACGGCCCCCTTTGAGGACAATCCCTTGTCCCTGCACTGCTCTGTGTCTGGGTGGACAGCTGGGGACAGTAAGCAACTGTGTGTGGGAGGCCTCCAGCTCAAGCACACGCCATTTATTTATCACTGAGCCTTCATCTGGTCAACAGGAAAAGTTGATAAAACTGCTGCCTCCGGGGCTCCGTTCTCCTTGGGAATAAGGAAAAGGTGAAGCTAGCTAAGGTCAGCACACAGGAGGCCCTGCTGAAGGTGGGAGCAGGTTGGCCATGAATTACCGAGCATCATCTGGTACCACAGATAAGCAGAATGGGTAAGAGACTAAGCAAGCCCTACAATAAGGGATGGATTTAATTAATGATTGCACAGAGGGAGCAGACCGTAGCATTTTGGCACGAGGACATCATACATCTGACAGTTACTTAAAGAGACAGGGAGCACCCTATTATAAAAAAATATATTACTCCTCAACGTATTTTAAAAATTACAGGAGAAACAATAACATATTGTATTACCCACTCTCTGCAGAGCTGCCTGGGCACACCAGCACTGAGCAGCTCTGGCTCTCTGCAGATATTCTGCACCAGGGCCTATTTAAAAACACTGGTCCAAGCTTGGTTCCAAAAGTACAACTCTGCTGAAGTTAGGGGGTTGTGCAGATGTAACCAAATGCAGATGTTGATCCATATTAACTGAACTATTAAATACATCAATCTTACCCAACCATCTGACGCCTTGTCCCATTTCCCAATACTTTGTTTCCCAAAAGTTTATATAAATTCAGCCAGCTGACAATTTGCAAGCTTCTGGATAAACCCCTTTTTGTCATTTCTTGCTTGGGTTTCAGTTTTTTTTCCCCCTCTTTCTGTCTTTAAGTGATTATTTGAATCTTAAGTGAATCTTCTAATTATTTTGAAAACAAACGGTGACCAACATTGCACAGTTCCGGCTGTTCCTCCATTCAGACAGTAAAAAAAAATGAAGCAACAAAACTGTAAAACCACCAGAGTTCCCTTCTTTTTTCTTTTCACATAAGTGTAAGCAAAACAATGAATTAAGTCACCAGCTCCCTACCTGATGTGTCTGCATCAAAGAACAGCGGACAGGTGACTTTGCTGAGTGTGTAAGCACATCCCAGGCATCGGCACAGCATCAGTTGATGGACTTTCCTCCTGGGGATCCGAGCATGGGACGCACCATTGCTGAAATGGTCATGTCTGGAAAACAGAAAAGCACATCCCTGAAAAGCACATGCCTGCCTTAGTAAATAGCTTCTGATCTTCATTCACCTGAATAAAGCACTGTCTGATTACTGAAAACAGTCAATGAGGGGGAAAAATTATTTACCAACCAATCTATAGGAAAAGGGGTTCACAGAATTCAGAGTTTCCTTACCAAAAATCCATCTGATCATCTATTTTATTACACCAGCTTTGAGCCCATACAACACCACTTACTTCCGGCCTTATCACTGATGACAAAACCCACCACTGTATCTCTCTTTTTTTCTAAACCCATCCGTTTACTAGAGCCCATCCTGCAGAAGTAGATTGCTTTTTCTGAATCATAGTTAAAAATCAGTGCTGTAAATTGTACTCTTAAAAAAAAAAAAGGCCATAGAAAAGGTGTGACCTGAATGCATAAGAATTTTTTGAATGAATAGAGCCCTTAATATTTAGTTTTGCCTAATGAAGTAAGGCATGAATGTAAAAGGATTACTATTCCCGTAACGTTAAATTCACACACACAAAGTGTAATTCATGGAACCTGGCTTTAATTTTTTTTCATATAAATAATTAATGCTGCATTTAAAGCATGTTAAAATGTTTTATTTCTTAATCAGCTAATTTGACTGAGGAACAAAGATGCCTTTATTTCCATTTTCCTTCACTAGCGTTACTGTAATAAAAGTTCCCCTCTAGCTTTGGCCTTCACTCTCAAGTTTGCTGCTGCCAATTAGTTTTCTAAAGTCACTATTTTACAAAATGTTTCTCACTTTTTAAAAAATGTAATTGAATGTCTGCACATCACAGAGTTTCTTGTGTTCAGACACCGGGTGTTAAACATTCTTCGGGTTGACTTGGGTCAGCTTTAAAAAATCTCAGACACTGAAACTTGAGAAGCAGTCGTGTGCTACAGTGTTTTCTCCACATCCTGTTAAGTATTAAGTGGTTATTTAAAATAGAGTTGTTATACTCAGCAGCTGACTTAAAGTGCTCGATATAGTTTACAAGACGATTAATTAAATGAGAGCATTGCATATGATGCACATGTATTTCCATAATCATTCACATTGGCCTATAGTTGCCCTTTAATTTTCATACTAATTAAAGTAACACATTGAACTGCAAATTGTAAATGGCTGTATTTCTCAGTAGATGTTAACACTGATGTAAGCTGAATGGCAAATAAAAACCCCCAAGAATTAAGCAGAGTGTTTTTTGACTCTGTTCCATTCAAGTTTCTCTACTCATTCTATTACTGGACCATGTCCGTATTTTAACAAGACTGCGTTTTTTTTTTTTCTGTGTTTTCAGCCCCATATTTTTTTGAGGTACAATGTGATTTTTTTTTTCTTTTTTTTTTTTTGGTGCATAGTTAGTTGGTTTCCATCTAATACAATAGAGCAGTTATACAGGGTTCACAGTTACATATTAGTTTTTTTAAGTGGTGGTGGGACTGAGGCTTGTAATCTGATGGGCAGAAAAAAAGAAAACTGAAATGTGTAGCTATTTCATCAGTAGTTTTGCCTCTTAATTACATGTGACCCATTATCCTCCTTGATTTTTGTTCAAACCTTGACACGGCTGACTTGGAACCTGCAATGCAAACCGGAGGGCTGTATTTTCAGGTTGCATCAAGGAAGGGGGAAGTTACTCTCTAAAATATTTACCAGGACTTGGAAAAGAGAAGAAGCAGATATGAACAATTATCCCGTGGCTCACACAGCTGCTGGCATTTCGACTTGGCACATACTCTGACAGGGACCACTGCATCCACCTCAAGCAGTCCCTAGCATGTAATGGACATATGGTAATTACTATTAAATGAGAAGTAACCTTGCACAATAAGCATATGAAAGACACCTTAAAAAAAAANAAAAAAAAAAAAAAAAAAAAAAAAAAAAAAGGAAAACTCTGTCAGGGCCAACGGCTCAAAAATTAACAACTAATCACTCCATTCTATGTGTCCTCCATCTAATTGCTTCCATGATGAGGTGGTTTTTTTTTTTTTCCTTTCAGAAATGAGCATTATAAAAGATTTCTTTTTAATTTAAAATGAAAAATTCCTCCACTCCCAGGTGACCTATCCAAGAGAAATAATAATAAGCACTCGATTGCTCAGAGAGCATCAGCTCTCACACATATTACAAGGCTGAGCGTTCATGCTCTCTTACACCCCCCACCCTGCTCCCTTCCTGCAGCGTGTCCTATCTCCAGATCCTAACTTGGCTCGGCCCAAGATGTTATTTGTTAAAATTAACTTTCAGATCAGGCTGGAGTCAGTGTACTTGGCAGGGAGGAGAGGAATGAAAACTGCAAGGGAGGGAATGGCTTCAGGAGGTGGAGATGGGAAGCTGCAGCCCAGAGTGGGGATTTTCGGAGCAGGGATCAGGCCACAGCAGTGCTGCAGCAGGGCACGAGCAGCAGAGCCAGGCTTGCTCCCAGGTTTGCCGCAGCATCCTTGAGCACCGCGCTGTCCCCAGATCCCTCCTCCCCAGTGGGTGAGGGCTTTCCCCACACCAGCCTCCGGCCCCCCAACTGCAGCGTGCAGGGCTGAGCCCCTCCCGCCTTGGTGGGGACACCCCGACAAGACCGTTCCAGTGACAACTGGCTGCAACTCCCTCGCTACAGCATCCCACGTGCTATTTGCATCCGATGCTGCCCTCAACGCATTACGCACATTTCACAAGCACCCACGTTAAGACACAGGGTCAGCCCTGAGGAAGCCATGCCCTAAAAAGAAAGGTGGTAAGTAAAAGATGAGAAAGGAAGGATTGAAAACTATTTCTTTGTTTTCTAAGCAAAACACTTCAGTTTTTCAAAAAGTATTCAGGAGCCCTTTGCACCGAGCTCCACCAAACAGCTCTGCACTGCCCAGGAACCAGCACGTCGCAGACCCACACGAAGGTGGGCAGCACCTCTCGGTGTGAACCTCCTGCAGCTGCTTCTGGCTGAAGCTGTGTTTTTGTGCTTCTTCCCACCAAAAGTCTTCCGAAGTTCCGTTGTGGCAATGCTGAACAGCCACACATCACAAAACAAATGGAGTCACGCTGAGGGAAGACTGATAGACTATGGTAATAATGCAAGACCCTTTTTTCCCCTCATAAACCAAACTTCCCATACATTTCTGGAAGATTAATTTAGATTTAGGGGAATTTTGAGTGAAGCACTGGAAATAAGACTAAATGCAAGGCTGGTTTCTACCTGACCTTAACTACTACATCAGCAAGCACTGCTCCAGTACATTTATATATGGAGATGTACATGTACTTCAGCTTAATTACCTAAGGACTCTACAAAAGAAAGCCTTTAAAATGTTTTAATTGCAAATTTAGTCTTTTGAAGAGCTACATAACAGTGCTATAATCCATTGACAAATTAACCATGTATTTGAGCAAAAAAATAAAATAACTCTAAGCTACATGGACACAGTCCTGCTTGCCTTAAGTAGATGATGCATGTAAACATGTGGACAAACAGAATTAAATAGTAATTTGGGTTTGTTGGATTTTGTTTTTCCTTTGAGACTGGTTGCGATATTCTCAAGTTTAGCCTCCAACTTTGTTGTGAGAAAGAAGGAGTTACCGAAAAAAATCCTAAACTAAAAGGATTCTGAAAGTTTCTGACCCAGGTGACACAAATGGACATGGTACCAACTGTGTTTCCAAGCAGGGGGTCCAGCTTGGACACAAATCACCTATCCCCCTCACTCTCTCCCCTAGCTTCCCTTTGCACTTACCAACTAAATACAGCAAGGACTTTCTCTTCCTCCATCACAGCCTGCAAAGATTGCCTCAAATGGGGCATGGCTGGTGAGGCGCAGCTGAGTGATTTCGCTTGCAAAGCCGAGCTTGCTTTGCAGAGCATGGGGCTGGCACTGCAGCCAGGCAGGAACAAGGGCAGGGCTGGAGGGCACTGCACGGGCTTTGGGTGGGTGCTGGGCACCCGTGAAAGGTGCTGACATGAAAGCTGAGGGCCTGGGAAGTCTTTCATCTTTCCAAAATCAGCTTTGTCCACAGACTCATGACAGCTGGTCATGATGAGCAAATTAAAACTAATTTCAAAGTTACTCTTGGGCACAATTGTCAGGCTTCCATTCAGGAAACTCTCTAAACAAGTGCTTAACTTTAAGCAGATGCCTAAATCCCAGTGAACACAGTAGGATTTATACACCTGCTTTAGCACTTTACAGGGCAGGGATGGCCCCCAGCAAGTGGTATGTCACATCCCTGTAGTCCCAAGGTCCAGGTGGCTTATCTCTTCCAGGTTTAATTGCCAGTGCCCAGCCAGCACCAGAACCACAACAACACAAACTGGATTTTTATTTTAGCGCACATCCTGCTTTTCTGCAAACCCGCCGCAGCCCTGCAGGCAGCTCTCCTGCTAACGAGGTGCAGCATGGAAACCTGAGCCAAGAGCCGTCTAGGAAGGTTCACAGTCACAAACTGCCACTCTCAATGGCAATGCTGTTCTTTCAAGCCACAAAGAGCGTGTCAGAGCCATTTCTTGAAGTTGCAGCTTGGGCTTTTTTCCCTTTCTATTCTTTTGAAGACTGTCAGTGTGGTCCTGGTGTCCAGAAAGCACAAGGAGCACTGGTGCTGGAGACCCCTCCTCCTGCAAGAGCAGAATGGGGGCACATTGGTGGTGATCTCCATTTTACTAGATACAGATGAGTCTGCTCAGCAGCAAAATTAGCATGCTGAGAAAAGCTCTTCTCGCCCTAGAGTAGCAAACTGTAGAGATGGTGGGAGAAGGGAAAGGAAAAGGGGAGGCTGACAATATGACAAGTAGTGTGAAGTATTTTTTGAGCATTAACACTGACCTAGGTAAGACACAAAGTTATAAGGAATAGGATCAGTTGAAAAATAGCAAGCATTTTTAATGAAAAAACTTTCATGTTTCATAAACTTCCATTCATTCTTGTTACTTAATTGGAAAGCAAAACCAGAGTTTTCATTTCTCTTCCTCTTTCTCTGCTGGCAAGAGGAGGATGGGAAAGGAAGCAGAAAAAGAAAGGGTCACCACTAAGCTTTCTAAGGTCTTTCCTTTTGATACTGTGACTTGCTTTGGTTATTTTTTCATTACTTATTTTAACTAAAATAAAAGGTCTCCAGAAAAGCATTTGTTTTGGTTAAAACCAAAACTTAATCTGATCTACCATTGAGGAAAAAAAACAACTGGCTCTAAGGAAGACAAGCTCTGTGTCAGTGTGCTTACATATTAAAGAGGGCATGTACAAGTCAAAAATGCACTGACAGACCAGCATAGGTCAGATCCATGGGAAAAAAAAAAAAAAAAAGAAAAAGAAAAGATTTTTAACAATCTTTCAGTCCTCTCTTTATTAGACTTTAATTAAATCAAAGGGTCAAAGCAACAGAGGGAAAAAATGGTTCAGCTAGGGGACACTAATCAACCCCTTTTGGTGGACTGAAAGATCTCTCTTAAGCAAGAACTAACCTTTAAATCAGCATCTGCCTCACGTAACTTGTAAGCATAGGCATTATTTCTTTAGAAAAGATATCTATAGGACTATCTTTTCTTGAAAATATAAAACTACTTATAATAGGAAACATTGTTAATAATCATATGGTAAGCCAGTGAGCATGCTTGAATGAGGAGCACCAGGCAGATCTTTTGGTTTTGGTCAAACACCATCCTTGCATATGTTGTGAATTTTAGAGAACACAGTACTGAACTCACTTGTAAGGGTATTAAAACACAAAAATACTGTCCCTGTTCTTCACAGCATACATACAGCGTGCTTGCCCTGCAGGAGCCAAGCCAAGCATTGAGGCCAAGCCGACACACAGTGCAGCCGCGTCCGTCTGTCCCAGCACGGGCCCACGGGAAGGAAATGTGACTCAGTGCCAGAGTTTTCTCCCCTGCTTGCTCCTGGCTGTGGAGGAAGCTGACTGTGCCACGGCAGCTGTGGGTGCACCTCCTTCCCCCGTGCCTGGGGACAGGGTATGCACCTCTCTGCTTCTTGTGCCTCTCGGGTTTTGTGCAGAACAGGGGCATCTTGAATACATTCCTCTCACTCTTACCCTAAACACAGAGCCAAGATCCAGCAAGCTCCTGTTATGGCCCTGCAGAAGAAAAGGCAGATTTATTGCCTTCTTGATCTATGCCCCGCTAGATCTTACATCCTGAAGATGATATGGTAGATTTTCACCAAAAAGCACACCTACAAGTGCAATTCTACATGTGTGCTAATGTACAACAACCAGCAATGAACAAAATCCAATAGCCAACATTTATCTGTTAAATGACAATATATAATATCCCAAAGTTAAGTGTTTGCAATTGCAAACCTACCGGTTCAGGTGCTGTTGGCCATGGCCGATTCTGTAGTACTGCTGAGGGAACTTCTCTCTCTTACCTAAAGAGCATTTGGAGCAGCACTACATGCACCATTCAGCCAAGGAGAACAGCAGACTCTCCAACCCCCTGCACAGATCTGTGCAGTTTTCATGGCAGAACACGTCAAGGAAATAAATACCACCAAGTTGCCATACAATACTTTGCCTTATTATAATAATAATTATTTGTCTCTACTGCTTAAACCACTGTTGCATAAGAAAGTTAATATTTCCAAGGCACTGGGTGGGATACCTTTCCTGGAAAACATGCTCTCAACAGGAAACCCAAACACAGTGCTAGAGAGTTATCTTAAGTAGACTTAAATAATTAAATCCAAAATTCTCCAACCACTTGCTGTTTCAAATTTATTTCTTTAATAACAAGCTTGTTTCAGCAACACACTGGAGTAGGGTTTCATTTATTCAAAATTTAAGGTCTGTCTCACTCTGAGTGTTATTTTAAGTATTTAGGAGAATTTTTGTGCTTGTGAAAATGAAGAGATTGTTGCATTATAAATTCATTTCCTCTGCTATTGCACAGGCCATGCACAGTGCAGCTGTGAAAGCGCTCTAAGAGCCCCAGCAGTGTCCTCAGGCCCAACCTACGCAGAGCAGACTAATTTTTCGCACAAAGAGAAGCTGGCCCTCTCTTATGTCTTCAGCTACGAGTACTTCCCAGAGACCCTGACACTGCTCAGCTGTGCCAAGCGAAGAGGGAGCGTTTAGCAATGCCGATGAGTGTCCACCAGGGACACGGCCCGGGTGCTAATGGCCGCTTTCGTGCAGGACCTGCAAAGGGGTCGAGTCTCAGGGCCCGAGGTGCTGCGTTAAGTGGCATAAGCAGCTCAGCTACAGGTGTTACCTCGTAAGGACGGATTCAGTGGTGCTTGCCATTCACACAAGCAATTTTACAAACAAGCGAGTTTCTTATACATTCTTCCTCACCTCCAGGCATTCATATTCTTTTTAAGTACAGGAACATTAATTAGATTTTGACCACAGACCCCGGATTTGACTTACCCTGACAGGGTTTCCATTAGTGTAATCTGTAGGGGAATTCACTGTTTTAACATCTGTGCGCCTAAGGCCTATCTCGCATTTACTGCTGTAGTCTGAAAAGCCTCCCTTGTATGGTTGTGTGTTTCTTCATGCTCCCAATTTCACAGAAGTCATTTCAGCACCAAACGGTAATTAGCAAAGGGATGGGCCTCGGCTGACATGAATGCAATTTATTGTTTTCCACAAGGCCCTGAACCGAGCAAACAAAGAAGGCAGTCTTGGTGTCTGGCATTTTATTAACTTGTATTGTGCGACGTACCTTACTGAAGGGAGATCTCCAAGTAAATTCAGCAGCTAGTATGCTGTAACATGCTTGCTTTTGAAGAATATTAATTTCAGTTCAATTAGGCAAGTTTTGCAGGACCTCAGCCTCTAAAATAGGACAGCCACTTTTATAATTATCTTCTGTATTAACTTTATCACCACCCGACTTTTTACATAAATGCAACCTTTCATCTTTAAAATGCCAACACTTCTTCAATTTTGGCAACCGTACAGCATTGCTAATTATTTGCTCATTATGTGTGGTTAACTGATGAATCATTAATAAATGAATGAATGGCTAATATATTTTTATGGTAATTGGAGATATAACTGATTGCAGACTTCCTTTGCTTCTCAAAACTGCCCTGAATGAGCAGTAGCTGCTTAATTGTTTACAGATGATATTTATGCCACTGACAAGCTCTTCTATCCTTGTCGTTCAGGAGAGGTGAGCCCTCCCCATGCCGATGCCCTCCCTTCCCCGCAGCCTCACAGCAGACGGGCGCGTGCATACCGGTTTTGGACGGGTTTCCCACCAGCTCCCCACGACGGCCAGGAGCAGGAGTACCGGCACGATCGCACGTATTGTCACCGTTTCCAAGTAATACCCTATCACAAAATCAAAATGACGCTTTTCTGGAAGCGTACCCCAGCAGGCTGGGTGTCTGCAGTGAGTACCGCAGATGGGACAGAGAAATCAGGCTCCGGTGACATTTTGTTTTAACTCCATACTATGCGTTACAGTAAATGGCTTATATAACCTCTTGCCACCAATGCACAGTTAATGAATTCAGAGATAATTGCTGGGTTGATTTCTTTCTTTCTTTCTTTTTTTTTTTTAATAACCTATCTTTCCATAAATCATTCTTAGGGTATACAGTTTCAAAACACAGCATTTAAACCTGCTTGATAATTCAAATCAGAAAGAAAAGATAGTATGATGGCCAAACAAGGCTCCTTTAGCTATGCACACACATCCTGAAAATCAAGTTAAAAATGCAAAGGAGATAACCAATTCTTAATTATAATTATTTAACCAGGTGGGTAGTTTCTCTAATGAACATTTCTATGAAAACAGAATAACTAATGATGGTCTTAAAGAAGTCTTTGTCTTCCCATGTACTAATGATCACATTTATAAATATGCAGGAAGGCCCCCATGTACATTGCTAATGATAAGTAATTAAGCACCAGGCGTCAAAAGCTATAGAAAAGGGTCAGGATAATGCAAGAGAAAATTAAAAATGCAACTAAATAAGTTGTGTAGAAAGATTAAATTTCTGGCTTCTGCAGGCCTGGCTATAAAGAAATCTTTTCCCCCTTTAGTACAAACGAGGGCTGCTGTGGGGTATCAAAACAAAATCTTCTAAGCACTTTCATTAGATTTTACTTGCCTCTGTGCTTGTTCTCATATTAAAAACAAGTGAACCACCAGCCATTTAAAACAGATGCTATATTCAGTAAAGCTATAGTTTCTCTCAATGTTTATGAGAAATCACGGTGGTTGAGATTATGACTATCACCAACCTCCTCAGAAGCATTTCGAAGCTTCTGATGAAAGAAAACAGGGACATGTTAAAACTGAAACTTGATTTTGCTGTTATCTTTTTAATCTCTAGCTCCATGCATGAAGGGCCCTGGCAGAGCCACCACCAAGGCAGACTCAACCTCAGACTCCCAAAGAACTGTCTCATGCCCTTGTCTTTGGTACAGCAGCTGAACCAAAATCATGACCAGTTGTCAAGCATTAAAGGCAGTTTCCAAATTAAAAAGAAATGGGTCTTCTTTGGTAGCAAAGACAGAGCCCCGTGTGCCGGCATCCCTCAGGCCTCTGCCTCCCACTGCCTCTTACAGCAGCTAATCCCTCTGGCGCCTAGACCTGCTGCGGTTCAGGGTTCAACAAGATGACAACATTGGTCAAAGGGAAATAATTCACTATTATTATTTGTTACTGAAAGCAGAATTCAACTTGTTCTTAAAATCGTGGTGAGAGAACAGCAGAGCTCGCAGTGCGGGACAGGCAGCACAGCAGGCGCACGGCCAGCGCCGCGCCCGCCTCACAGCACGGCCATCTTCATCTCCCTGCTGAAGCCCTGCCACAGCATGGCCGCAGCCCTCCCGGCTCTCTTGTCACTCTCCACCACGCTTTTCCAAACAAGATTTCTTGGCCTGGTCTCAGATTTAACCAATGGGTTAGGTTAAAACACGTGCAGCCATCGTGCTTAGAGCCCATGGACACTTCAGCCATAATTCCAAACAATGCTGTGCCGTTTGTTTCCGGGTGAAACCAATGAGTGTCTGGCACTTCTAGCCTTCCAAGACTTTTTGAAAACATCTTGTTCCAAATGGGCCATTCACTACTTCACATTGGGTATGTCCATCCCGCCTGCCAGCCCTGGCTGAGGCTCTCATGCAAAGCACCACTGCCAGAAGACTGCACGGGGCAGCGCAGCGTGCACTGACAAGCCAGCCTGGTCTCCACTCTTACAGGCTGCACAGGCCAGTCCGCCTGTTCGAGCTGTTTCATTTTGTCTGCAGCTGAAAATCAAATAACCTGAAATACAGTCTTGACGATGAGCCACCATGGTCCAGGCCCTGCCAAGCTCCACCCTGCGCTGAGCCCACATCCACCCTCTGTAGTCAAACGTCCCACGCAAGACATCCAAACTGGACATCCCCCAGGAGGCCACGCTTCTACTCGCCCCTCCATCACCCCACGGGCCCAGGTCTGCCAGTGATGGAGAGCCCCAGCAGCCATTGGGGAAAGGGTGCTAGCTGCTGCAGGGGTCTGGAGGGAGAGGGGACGAACGTCTGTGCTGCTGCTGGCAGCCGCTAAAACACAGGACGGATCGGATAAGCAAGCATTGAATTACAGTTATCTTCAATTAAAAAAATGTTTATCTTTGAAAATGCGTATCTGTTACTGACAAGCTCTGAAAACCACCACTCCAAGCTTGTCAGTAAAACCAAATGTTAAATGGAAAATATTTGCCAGGATTTAAAATTAGACCTACACATTACTTACAGATGTTTCAATGAAAAACACTTGAAACTCAACCACAGAGTAATAAACCCCACAATGGTGTATTTTTTTTTTATACTTCAAGTTAATTTTTATTATATAAGTAGCCATACGAAGAAGCCATTGCATACTGCTTAAATTAAATGTGGAGGAATGAAATCAGCAGTATCCCTTTACAGCATATGGTCCAGCAAATCAAATTACAAAGCTTTCCACATCTCATTAAGTGCAATGAGTACAGTGAGATTTCTAATAAGTCACTTCTTTTTCATGTGAGAGGTGAGCAGTGACTTATTGTGAGTATTCTCACAGGATGACCCTTGTGCTGAAATTAAGAACTAATCTAAAATGGGAAAGGTCATTTGGTCAAGTCTGATCATAACATTTCCTCGTTATTGTTTTAGTTGGCATTGAAGCACATGCTTTCCCGGTGCACCAGCTGAAAAATGCCTTTGATAATTTCACTGACAGCGAGTAACCCACACACTGCCATTTAATGAGTTTGGGCAGGATTAGCTGACAATAAAGAATACAGTATAAATGTTTTTATAGAATGAATTTTTCAACAGGAAAATTTCATACAGACGTACTTAACTAATTTATTTGCGTTTACCACTGAGACGTCAGTCCGAGTGCCGCTCTGGTGAGCACTCGCGGTCCCCACTCAGACAGCAGCCTCCCGCCCCAGGAGCCTGCCCCAGCTCGCGGCCCACCTGTAACGGCGGCTCCGGTTGCAGTGGGCACGCCAAGGCAAGAACCGCGTTCAAACACTCGCTTCCTCCTCTGCACAGAAAAATCAAATCATCCTGCAGTCGCTCATCATGTGGCTTTGCTTTATGTGGATTCCTGATTTAGTGGCAGATCTGGTCCAGGAACTGAGGCGTTCCTGGCTCCCTGTCCCAGGCTCAAATCTCCAACCTGAATCCAATCTCCCTTCCGCCATCAGCCTGAAATTGTTTGCTACAGGATATGTTGACCATAAAAATACAGCGCAGTGCACAATGAGAGAAACATCTCAAGACAGTGGAAAAGAGAAAGCTCAGCCAGGCCAGCTGAAACACTTGGGAGGAAAATCAACAGGCTGTTTTTAGCAATTACAAAGTTGTTGGCTGATCTGATGTAGCTGGGCAGGAAATTCCATAGTTTTTGGAAACCATTGACAAAAATGTTCTGGCACTTGTATTCTTCATTTTGTGCTTCAAGAAGAGTTAATAAACTGTGCCCGAGAAGCTCAGGATGCAAAGGAAAATGGGAGAAAGATTTTCAAATAGATTTGGAGATGCATCGTCTTCCACTGTAGAGGAAAAATTCTGCAACTGACTCGAAACTTCCTGACACACCATGCTAATGGTTGGGCAGTAGCGGGAACGTGATCATTCCCGCCAGGACGTTTCACTTGGTTATTAACCCCGTGGAAAATTTTGGAGGACTGTAAACCAATCCTCAAAGGATGAATTTCTTATTTGGTCTAAAAACACTGCCTTACTTTTGTGCAGCCACTACTGAGAAGCCTGAAACCAAGCTACTGTTTAGATTAATTTAATTCCCCCTTAATGTTCATTAAATACTAAGTTGTTATTTTAGGGTACCTCAGGATGAGCTGCGAGTGCTAATTTTTGGAAAATGCAGTGTTGGAGTGCAAAACTCACTGTAGAGGGTATGTTCACATCATTTCCTTTGAGTTATTTTAAGCACCTAATATTGAACCCAGTCCTGAGGTCCTCGGTGGGGACCTCAGCAGCAGGCAGCTGCACCCGCCCAGGGATGAGGAGGACATGGGCTGAGAGCACCTCCATCAGATGGCAGGCAGCTACAGGCTCGCCCTGACTGGAGGCTAAACCTGGGATCAGCAGCAGCGAGAAGGAGAGCAAAAGGAGAGCGATGATGGGCACCATGAGGTTGTACCATCCCACCATTCCACGCTGCGCCTGTGGGGCAGCAGCTCCACTGTCAGCTTGGGCTTCCCACCTCCATCTGCAACAGCCAAGCCCTGCCCTTGTTCTGCTTTCCAAAACATTGGCTGTTTTGGGTGGCTTTTGTTTGTTTGTTTAAAAAAAAAAAAAAAAACTTGCATCTGAAACTTAGGGAAGTGGAAAAACCTTAAAATCACGAGTTAGAGTGGAGAGACTCAGACTGCAGAATGCCTGAAACAACAAATCTTTTGGCAAACATGGACAGCTCTCACATTTCTCACTAGAGTTAACTTTTGACCTCTGGACCTCAGAAAGTTGGAGTTTCAAAAAAAAAAATGCAGTTTTGCAAGATGTGCACTAAATTACTGCAGTTCTCACATGCTTACAATTGGTCAACCATGTATAAGTTTTAAGGCCAGAATAGACAACGCGCTTTAGAACAACCTGATCTGCTTTGCCACAGCGAGTTAAGCAGAATACAACAAAGAATTTACTAAATAAAAGCTCTACCTCTTCCCTTGTGCAATGGCTATGTTGTCCGGAGTAAAGTCCTTCTGCATCCCCAGTTACATGCCAGTGTCTAGCATCTGCTGAAGATATGCTGCAGAACAAGGACAGCATATGATGGCACAATTGCAGGGCCCTCAGTGACAAAGGATCTCTTTTAAGAAGTCATTTGCCCCTCTCCACTGCATTAATCTGATGCTCTTGATTGTGCCTAGATACTACATTTATCCAACTACAGATTGACATTCAGGGCATATGGGAAAAAAGGGAAAAAGGGAAAGAGATGATATACTTGAACACAGCACTCCACAGCTGCTGCATTAGATCTGGAGAGATTAATTTCCAAAACATGGGGAGCCCTGAACCTGCAGCTCTTACTTTGAGGCCAGGCCAGGCTGGTCTGTGTGGAGGCCCAGGGCATACAGCATGGACGCGAGGTCACCCTCCCGGGCTCATCAGAGCCACAGCTGAGCAAAGCTATCGCTTTCCAAACACCAAATGTAGGCAATTGCTATTAGCATTTCCACACATGTTTTACTTTAAATAGTTGCTGGTTGCTCATCCTTCCCGTAGCTGAAAATTACCTACATACCTAAATGCATACACTTGTTATATGCCTGCATATATTTATTTTAAAATAGCTTATGCATATATAACACAGGCACACAAAAGTTCTCCAATGGTTTTTCCTGGAGGGGTAATAACACAGAAATATTTAAGATGATTCAACAGTGGACGGCTCGGCAGATGTATCCAGCATGGTGCAAGACATTAACGTCTGCTGACTCATCATCGGAGTTAATTCCTGCCTGGCTCATGTTCCCGTCATCTCAGCAGCAATTTAGTACTTGGTAAATTTTCTCTCATCAGGAGTAAATGTTATCACAGACTTGTGATTATGTGCTATTTGAAACTGGTAGAGCTAAAGCCATGTGTGATAATAAAAGGTAATTGTTTACCTTTGAAGTTGATATCTACGGCCTTTGCCGCGCTCTGCAGAAAACTGGGCCAGTCCGCGGCCGCTCGGGCAAACGGGCTGTGCCTGACACCCCTCGTGAGGGTGTGAAAACAAGGTGGGTGCACACGCAGAAGTTGAAACAAGCTGGCAGCACTTTTATAGACTCGTTTTCCCCCACTGAGTGAAGCTGAACACAATACCAAATTCAGTCAGGAAAAGGTTTCCCTACTATTTCATGTAATGACATTGCTGGTTAGCGTGGAGTACTTGAGCTTTCTGCCGATGGGAGGTTGAGCGATGCAATACCATCCGCATACCATAAGCATACCAGAGTGCAGATGCATGTGTCACAGCTGTGACGGGAAGCACGGGAGTGCGTCAGTGTGGGGATGCCCGGCGGCTCCATCCCAGCCCTAAGCCTGCAGAACTGTCACCTCCACTGGGTCCCACCACGCTTCGGCTGCGAGTGGTACCCAAACAACCAAGCCTGCAGTTTCCTACGAGTACAAGCACTGCATCTCAGGCCACAGCACAGCCATCGTCACCTCCACGTCTGGGATGGCTCAACCCAGCACCCCTGTGGCCAGTTGATGGACACCCCGCACGAGACGGTGCTTTGGCTTCTCCAAGGGCAAATTCTCCTTCAGCAGGCAGAAGCTGGGATGTAATTTCACACCGACCATAGGAAGAGGAGCCTTCGGTGCCCAAACTGAGCTCTACAGCCACCATCCTGTCTGCATGCAGCGGCAGGCACTCCAACTAGTAGGAGTTCCCTGATCAAAGACATAGGGAACAGCGTAAAACAGAAATACCAGCTAAAGGGATTTTGTGTCTGTAACACATGCTATTAACATGCTGTTAGCTTTCACAACTCATTTTCAGGGGATTATAACTATTCCTAACAGAAATGGCCAGGGAGATGAGAGGTCTCAACATTTTTGCCTGCTTTTCCTTATTCCTCCTTTTCCTCCCAAACAATCCACATTGGAATTCATAAATAAAGACATATGCACATTTGGAGCATGTTCAGATCAATTATCCCACATCTTTTTTTGGAGCTGGGAAGAAGGTATATTGCCTAAACGCTAATGCCTATGGATCTTTAATATTAATGTGATGTTCAAGAGATAATTACTTCTCATGAACCGGAATGAGTCTGGCCAAAAAGGCTGAACACATCCAAAATTCAGCTGATTTCAGTGCAGCTAATTCTGGTTGAGCCTTTTTCTCCCCCATTGGACACACTGCCAGATGTAATAGAAATAAGCCCCATTGAAACTGGCTGAGGATACGTATCATATTCTGATTGGTACCAGATTTGCAGATTATTGGAGGGTTATTTACTAAAAAACAAAAGTCCCTTAAAATACCATTATGGTTCAGACGTAACTCCCAATGAAGTAACAGTCCCTTGCAAGGAGGACCCTCATCAGACGGAAACAAATCTGCCCTGGCACAGGATCCCAAAGGGAAGCAAGAGGAAACCACTTCTGCAGCTCCTGCCCATGGCTGAATGCAAGAAAATGCAGGTGCCAACGGGGCTTCTGGAGAAAGAAGAAAGGACTAGGTTTGGATTGAACTAAAACCTAGGAGCAGCAGACCTGTGGCTGTACATTTTGAGGGTAACCTGTAGGGAATGGCAATGTTCAAAGCCAGAATGAATGAAGGTTTCCTGCAGCCTCTATCACTTTACAGAGGGAGAAGTGTTTCAGTCTCTGGTATCAAGGCACTGGAAGGGGACAGCCCTCGTGTGCCTGCCCTGCAAAGCAACACCAAGCTTGGCAGATGGGCACCTGGCGGGTTAATTCCTGCAGCCCGGCAAACAGCTGCCTGCCATGGGAATGCCTTGCAGAAAGCTGCCCAAAGCAGGGCTGGGAAGCAGGGAAAGGAGCTCTCCTCTATCCTGCTGCGGATGAGTCATGTATGGAGCCGGAAAGGAAATAAATGCAAACACATGGCAGTCAAAATGGCTTTCACAGAAAAGAAAACACTGGGCTGCAGCTGATGTCGGTGTGCAGCACGGAGCTGGCCCCTCGTGGGACGGGCACCACTCAGTGCAGAGCTTTGCGCAGCCATCCACTGCAGCACAAGGACTTATGAACATTTCCTGACTTGCCAAAACCACGTGCCAAGGTTGGGCTGAATTTCTCCATAGCTGGGTTTCAAAAGTTTGAGTTACATGGTCCTGCTTAACTTGAGGAAGGCTGGGAGAGGGAAAAAGAGGCAGAACAGCAAAGGCAAAAGGCAATGCTGAATACCATAGAGGTGGAGGGAGGTGAAAGGAAAGACCTAGTTGGAAAGAATACATCCATCAACTTCTTGTATTAAATACAAATATACACTTAAACATATAGGCTACAAATTCAAATCTGGAAACATCATATGCTTGTCCTGTGCCACTTTTATTTAGCTTCCTTGTACAAGTATTGTTTAATGGTCTTTAACGGCATGACCATATTCTTACCTTTCCACAGCACCTCTGTGCAAAGCAAAGCAGCAGCTCAGACACACTGTGGTTGAGCAGCAGCTAAGGCCCTGCTGCAGGACCTCTGTTTCCTTTGCTTTGGAAGAAGGCTTTTGGCCGAGCTGATCTCGGTCCTTCTCAGAGCAGTACCCCTGCAGCTGCTTCTGCTCTGACTGGAGTGCAAAAACACCCATACAACATCTCTACAACTTATATTTTGGTAGTCTGATAGCATCTCCCCAGTGAGTAAAAGGAAGAAGAAAACCATACTTTCAACAAAAGCTCAACATTCATTCTCTTGGCAGACCTTCTCTACTTCCCTCCCAGACTGATGTGACTTTTTACAAACCATACAGGTACTGCAGCTTCCTAAAAGGTCCTAACAGTTTTTTTGTAGGCGTTACCAGCCAACATGATGGTTTTTACCAGACTCCGTTACAGATGCAGACCAGATCTTGCCATGTGTTTTAACGTCTTATTCCTCTTACCACCTAGGAAGACCTTCCCATAAACAAAGAAGATGCCCTGTTTTAGTAACACAGCATGTCTCCAAAGTCAAATAAAGTTGTCATGATTAAAGATACTCACAGAACAGGGCCTTGGCTTTCTAAATGCCTGAGTGATAAAGTATTTCAGCCCATTAATACTAGGACTTCAAAACTAACAGGAATTCAGTACTTATTCCCATGAATACTTTTCATTTGCATAGCATACTCTAGGATCTCAGGTTCTTATTTTATGACGAATACACACACATCACAAGTGCAAAGGTGGAAGAGAGCAGCCTGTCACAGTGTGTTTTGTTAGCATGAGGCAAGATGCTCTGCTCAGCTTTTGCATAACGGTTCAGCCATGATTTTAAGTATTCAATTCTACTTGTATGACTTCTTAAAATTCTCTGCAATATAATTATACTGATGGGAATGCAGAAAGATAATTGCTTTTAGAGAAAAGTTTCTCTTTTGTTTCACATTCATCTGGCTTCCATAAATAGAACAAGAGACCTTGAACAGCAGTAATATGCATCCGTGTGTCTCTAGCTATTTATTTACAAAGCTAGACCTTGACAAATGTAATTTGCTCAATAAAATTAAAAAGGATGCACAATAATTCATTTAGACAAAAAGGCTTGAAAAGGAACGTCACCAGGAGCGTGCCTCATCACTGGAAGTGATCAGCTGATTCCTGAAGAACTGGCAGGTGCTCTCCTTTTGGAAAGTAGCAACGAGGTAGTACTTAGGAGAGGACAGAAGTGAGCTAGGAATTGGAGCAATTCTTTATTCAGGCAATAATTATACAAATTAGATCTATGAAAGCCAGAGAATGACTGTGCCTTGAACCCTGTCTGTGTGCATAGAACAATGGAGAAATTAATAATTAAATCTATTACATATGCTCATAACTCAGCACAAAAGATACTTCACTAGCTCTAACAATTCTGCATTTTCATTTGAATAAAGCTTTCACACATTTTTTCTCATTATATATGTATTATATTTTAAATTTAACAGCTTATTTTGTTGCCTTTATGTCTTGAATTAATAAGGCCACACTTTAATGCACTAATGTTGAATAGCATTAGCATGCTTTACAGTCATTACTTGGAGAAAAAAAAAAAATCCCTGGTTTCCCAGTGGTGAAATCAATTTGCCCATAACTTCCTGTCTCTCATAACCTCTGCTAGCATAACTCGAAACTTTGTGCTGCTTTTCCTACAAAAAGACTTGTTTATACGTTCTGGCTGTGGACAGGGCAGGATCTGAAAAGTAAGGCTATTCTGGTAAGTTTGCACAAACAGTTCAAGAACAGACTGAAATCTTTTCAGCCAGTTAAAGCAATTAGCAGGCCAGATACACCAACCGAATGCTATTTCCCTTACAAGAAATAATTTAGCCTCAGAAACACAGATGGCTCCGTGGGTTCTGACCCAGGATTATTTTCCTTTCGGCAGGCGGTGGGGCAGCACCCGCGGCGCTGCTGGGGGTGCGGAGGCAGGCAGGGGCTGGGGGCTCGGCTGTAGCCTCCAAATGCTGAGGGTGGAGGGAAGAGGAGCTGGGGGAGAAAAAACACTGAGAGACTTCAGCTGTAAGAATTACCATGAGTTCCTCCCAAGTCCTGCTTCCTAGACAGAGGCTGATTCCAGGCCCTCGCAGCCTGCGGCCCACGCAGGCCCTCTGAAGGCTGCCAAGTCAAATAATGCTAATTGCATTACAGATTGCGAGCAGAATTCGCTGTTCTTTTCAACTAAACCGAAGCCTTTCCACTTCCATTTTGTTTGGGGATTTCAAGCAGCATGCGTATTCCCACCACTGAACAGGATATCGGGTTAGGAAAGGGGTGGCAGTCGCTCGTTCAGAGACCAAAAGCAGGTCTGTAAACTTGAGAAACCAGAGAGGGGAGCTGAAGGAGCACATTAGGGACTGCCAGCTGTGGAAACAGCCGCCTCGGGGGAGGTTCATACCCCTCGCACGCGCAGCCCAGCGGGGT
Source organism: Anseranas semipalmata (assembly GCA_013399115.1). Lineage (NCBI taxonomy): Eukaryota > Metazoa > Chordata > Aves > Anseriformes > Anseranatidae > Anseranas > Anseranas semipalmata. The sequence goes on from VXAA01001622.1 coordinate 289,488, forward strand.
GGCTGGACCCCAGCATGGGGAGCAGGGATGCTGCTGGGGCTTGGCCACGGCAGATGCCCGCGAACCTCCTGCTCTCCGACACGGGGCACCCGCACACCGATCCCCAGGACGCCAGGGGAGGTGGAGAACCCAGGGCAAAGCAGCCCATCATGGGGGGCACAGATGTGGGGAGCGCTGCGTCCTGCAGCAACATACACGGGAGTGACTTTCGGCTATCGTTAGCATCAGGTCACAAAATTCCTCCCATTTCCCAGTGCGTTTTGGGGACAATTTAAAAAGGTTTAAAAACTTCAGTAGGAAAAACAGATGCCTGTATTTAACTTCAAAACGACATCATCCTATTATTTCCACAGTAATCTGTAGTACAGTAACGCACGCATGTGTCCCGTCTCTTTTTGCTTAGCTGCACGCCACATTCAAAATCCCTAGCGCTACCCAGTGTTGAAGTACTTTGCAATTATTAGGATGGCTCCCGTTGTTTGGCAGCTCCAAGGAGAAATGAACTCCAGCTCTTGGAGAGAACAGAAATTTTGACAAACCTCCCATCATTCTTCTAATATGGGAAAGACTCTACTCCTCTTGAAAACCTATTCAGGATTGCTAACCTCACTCCATCAGCTATAATGTAATATACATTTCGCACTGCAGCATCCCTTTCATTGGTGTTTCGGCTGAACAGAGATGTTATACTGTCATGCTTGTTTAAGCAGAAGGGTTATCACTGTTCCTTCATACAATACAATATAGCTCAAAGATGCAGTAAGAGGCCAAGAAATATGCCAAAAAGCTTTGGGAAAATAAACAATGTCAATTTGCTCCTTTAAGTATCATCATGACAAATTTACCGTGCGGCTAGTGAGATAAAATGCAGCACTTTAAATACCTAAACTAATCAATAGAGAGAACCAAGTGTGCAATCCATTTTCCGAGAAGGGCAACCTTTTAAGGTTAATTCTTCATTCACATAAATACAATGCAAGGGTCATTATTTAACTTCAAGCGGCCCTTCATTATAGTAAGGTAATTAGGCTCACTTTAGCGCTAAAATTACCCACAGAAAGCCACCAGAAGGTTTTCCTTAAAATAAGGCATAAGCCCGAAAAACAAACAAACAAAAAAAACAACGCCGGCGGTTTNCCCGCTCCACGGGCCGGGCGTTGCGAGCGGGCCGAGGCCGTTCGGCCGAGCTTGCTCGTCTCCGGAACGCTTCGGCCGGCTCCCAGCAGGAGCGGAACGGCCGGGGCGCGGGGGGGCGGTGATGGGCCGCAGGCGGGGAAGGTGACGCTGCCGGTATCCCCCATTCCTGAGCTGCCGCCCCCCCGTGACTGCTCAGAGGCTGATAAGGACCGAGCTTGGCGGCCAGTGCTTTATGCACCCCCAGGTTCAGCTCTGAATGACATCAGATTAAAGATATAAAGATTAAACTATCGCCCGTTGGCGACAGTTAAAACGATGAAAAGCACAAGCGATCCTCCTGATAACCCGTCGCGTCGCCATAGCCCCACAGCTGCCCTGCTCCCAGCCGGGCCCTCAGCCGGGGCCTGGCCTCGCTCAGCAGCCACGGGCCCAGGGCCACCATCAGCACTGTGCCACGGTTGGGCATTGGCCAGATGGCCCCTTCGTTAGCACCAAGAGCGAAAATTTCTGGTGTGCCCTCGGGGAAGCCACGGGATTTTGCCCTGCCACCATTTTCCCGTTTATAAAACAAAAAGGAGTACTTTTTTTTTTTTTTTAAACTATAAGGATCCACTGCTGTTTCCATTACCCTCATCTCTGAATATCCCCCGTTCCAACATCTTGCCTGACTTCTGTCCCCTGATGGGCTCAACTGCTGCTCCATCACCTTTGAGATACCGCTCCGAGAAGAAACCAAATGTCTGTGATCAAGCAGCCAGCTTCGTGCAAACCCTTCCCTGGAACGTTCCCCTGAGCGACCCCGGGGCACAGGGGTGGTGGCGGAGCACGAGGTGCGGGCACAGCCCTGCACACCCATCCCACTCCAGAAGGACAGGAGCAGCAGTGCTTTGGGGCATGGCAGCACAAGCCTGCAGCCGGACGCAGCATACGGCCTCCAAGGAGGCAGGGCTGCTGGGAAGCGCATTGCTCAGGAACGCCACAGCTATCTGGCACGGACGGAAAGATCACCCTATCCCCATAAAAACAGAAAGGCTTCTTTGCAAGGGGGGGGGCATGAAACACTGGGGAAAGAGAAACAGAGACACGCGGGTTCACGCAGAGTTTTACGAGGAGTGTTGGGGCGCGCTCGGCCTGTCATGCAGGCCCGCCACCGCGGCAGGCCGCCGCTCGACGCGCTGCCCGGCAAAGGGACCGCACAATGGCCTACAATCGGGGTGTGCTGCAGGCTTTACGAGGGGGATGCCGCTGTCAGCAGGTGACTGAACGGCCTTTCACAGGAGGAACAAATGACAGGCCTTGCCAGGGATCAGCGAGGGAGGGACAGAGTCCCCATTTACCTTGACATGTTTCTTCCACACGAGCCAAGCTAATTGCACACGTCAAAAGGAAAAAGCAACGCATGGCTTTCGTCCGCTCCCGATAAGGATCAGATAGGGCTCTTCCTGTCTTCTCCAACAGCCCTTCCTCCCGCGTCGTATGCAGAGGAGGAAGAAAATACAGCTTTGAAGGTTAGGTAATGGCCTAATTAAAGCAGAATTCCAACCCCAACGCTGTGGCCCTCCCATCTTAAAGCACAATGCTGGGTCAGGCCAGCAGCTTTGGGTTAGCACTCTCATGGTGTTAGCACACCCCTAGTAATATGCTCTTTGGCTTAACGTGGGTCATTTGACATGCAGGTTTCTAAGTAATTGCAGCAAGTGCAAAGCAACATATGTCAGTTTTAAAGTTGTTATTGCCCCATGAAGGGCACCAGCCCCAGTCCCCCAGAGATGCGGCAAGCTTTTGGAAGCCACAAGAGCAAGTCTCCCCTGCAAAAACCCTGCTTGATCGGGGTGGGGGGAGGACAGTGCACAGGCCTGTGCAGCAAGTGGTTGGGTAGAGTTTAAGTCCCATGCTTTAGAGCCCCCAAAAGCACGCACTGATTCTGTGGACATGTAAAGGCCTGCGAGCATCGCTCCCGAAAGCAGATGTGATGCTGCAGCCCTCAGCTTGCACAGGAGCGTATTTATGGCATGATGGTATTTCTTTGGAAGGTAAGGGAAAGTAGTATGCCTTTTGAATAGTGAGTGGCAGGGGCACAGATGCTTCTGGGCATGTTTTTGGTTAAACATAGGCCTGAATATGTAGAATAAAATTAAGGTTTTTGTTTGTTTGGCATGATCTCAGTCCGATATCTTCATGCTTTCATTTTGCTGAGGCAGAGGGAGATGCTTTCTTTTTCAAAACAAAGCAGAGATAACCTGTTTTTACCCTGTTCAACATTAGCAGAGTTTGGGTGAGAAGGATGTTGGTCTGGAAATGCAAGTGGGCAGATTCTGTACAATACAATGTTTTCTGTCTCCCCAGTTCTTCCCACCTGTTGCAAATACTTCACCAGAAGGCTATCCCAAGCATTTGCTAGAGAGGACTCTGAAAAAACACTGCTCCCCAGTGGCTACAGATGTCTAAAAGGATCAGATCACCTTTTCTGATCTTTATCCCTTTGGTTATTAAAGTGCTTATTACAGCAGATGCATGAAGAATGTAATCACGGCAATTCTTTCCTCTGATCGCACAAAACCACAGAAGCAAGAATCAGACTTAGGGGGGGAGAAAAATGGGCGCAATTGCTGCGCTCCCCTCCCCTAGCACTGCAGCACACACAGCTGTTTCTGTTCTGACCCGTTTCCAAATGAGTCAAAGGAGTTAGTTCCAACTTTCAGAAAGTTGCTATTTGTTGCTTTATTTCCTGCTTCAGGAGCTAGGACGCAGTTTGAAGTCTCGGGGAACAAGACTTGTACCCTGATACAGCTTCAGTCAGCAACAGCAAGCTCAAGGCATTCGTAACCTGTGACCAAAGGGAGAGCTGCAAGTACAGTGCTCCCCAGGCACCCACACCTGCTCCTTGACCCTTCCCACTGCCTGAAACATGACAGGCAAGTACAAAAGTTAAATTCTGTATTAAGACATAAATGATGTTATTATATTAAAATGCTAGAGGTTAGTACACATTAATTCGAGCATTAGTCACGCCAAGGTAGAAAGTTGTACAGGAGGAAGGTTAGTGAACAGGCATAGGAAGAGCCCTTCTGCAAGGGTTCAGGAGATCTCAGTTTAATTCCTGGCTCCTCCAGTGTTCTTGCACTGAAGACTGCAAGAACTGAAGGCAATTCACCTACACCAACACCCTTGTTCTATTTCCAAGCACCACACTCCCAGTTTAGGAGTGCAATGAAAAGCCTGTTCCCCCAATCTTGCTGTTATTTCAGTGTGGTATTTCATATCAAAACATTCCAACAGGCATACCCACCTGGTCAAGACCCCGTTCCTCAGAACTGTTCCTGTTTGCTGAACCTAGCGGCCAGCAGAAAGGGGAATCCAGGCAGTCATTCCCTCCCCTGCACAACGCATCCCTGCCGGAGTGCCAGCCGGCCCCCACTGCAGCTGGGCCAGGGCTGAGCCGGCACACAGGCAGCAGGCAGGATGGGAAGATCCTCAGGACAGATAAATCCCACCCGTGCTTCAGTGCCTCACCTCCAATACAGATAACTACCAAGCTCTCTAACAAAAACACTGCAAGGGATAAGAGGGCTCTATTCAATGCTATCTGGTAATAATCAGATATTATGGCAGCCGCATGCCAATACTGCTTACCAACATAGGCTTCCTTTTAATCTGCAGCACTATTGATTTATGTGCCAATAAAATTATTTGTGTGCAATAATACTAACACACTTCTTACACCAAGTCATCTACAAACAGCAAGAATCTGTACTGCTCCTGATAGGAAAAGAAAGCTCTTACCTGATGAAGAGACTTCTCTTTAGTGGATAGATGATGACGACGACAGATGCCCAGCGATGGATAGAAAGACAGAAAGCAAAAGATGCAGGAATTCACCTGCACCTACATTAGTCTACTTGCTCCACACGTGCTGGGTGAAATATCCATCTCTGATGAGTAACAACAAGGAACTTGCTTAAACTTCTCAGTTATGCTCTGTCATCTGGCAGACTGGAAAATCATCTTTCCTAGAAGCAGATGCCAATATTACACAAGTAACCTCCCCACTGCTTTTCAACGGGTAAGCCTTTGCCCAGCAGCCAGTTTTGCTCATAAGCTGTGTAGTCTTCACAGAAACTGGGGGGGATGAGCAAATGTTGCTAATAAAACTTACCATTTGATTCATTTCTTACAGAGAGCTGATATATATGCGACTGCAGCTTAGAAACCAAACTGCAGAACCGTAAGAAGCACTCCTACTAATCTGAACGGATGTTCAAAGTGGAATCCCATTGTAGGCTTTGTTTTTTTTTTTTTTTTTTTGAAGTGATGTGTGTGTTTTTTTGCCCCAGCTTTGGGCAGGTAGAGAATTTGGCTTTGTTTTTCACTTATGTTGCTTTAACAATGTTTCTCAAAAGTCTTGAAGATTTTGTTACTGGTCTGCTTTTTTATGGCAGTGACATCACAGAGAAACCAGTTATTTATTCCTTTAGGGTTCCCCCTCCCCCCGTCTGATTTGGGAGGAACAGCAGTATGGTTTTTTTGATTTATATGGAAAGAGGAAACCACCCTGGGCAAAAAATCTACAGTCAGCAGAAGCAGCACTTTGTCTTCAAAGACTTAGATACAAGAATCCCAAATGATTAATGTTCCTAACTCACATTTTTCTTGCAGATGTGATTACAAAAGAGAATATGAAGAGGAAATTATTTTTTTTTTAAATTGTTGGAAATGTATTTTCATAACAAGGAGCAGGAGCAACAGAAAACAATTTTCTGGCTGGTTTTAAAAGAATAAAGTCAACAATTACAAACTCAGATGCCAAACTGTGGGCAGATGTTACTACTTCGATACTAAAACTAGATATTCTGCTTTCCTAGAAAGTTACTGATATTTGCTCAACCTGAAAAACAAACAAACAAACAATTTGTTAGATAACTACCTTAATCTAACATAAATATCTAAATTCGACTCTACATTTGAAAAATTGACAAATACGGTTATCACGATACTGTTAGAATACCCTGTATGGCTGTGATACCCAGTTCCCATTTCCTAGTCTTCTACAGCATCTTTGGAACTAGACAGTAAGACTTCCAGTTATCAATCATTATCTGAATTTAGATAAACAAAATGAGATTGTCACGGAGGAGAGTTTACCTGAATGGATCTGAATGGATCAACACAGCATACAGAGAAAAGCACTTTCTCTTGCATATCAAACTTTTTCCACACATATGAGAAAACACACACAAAAAATGAATTTAAGTCAACATGCATAGGCAAAACAAAATGCTGAAATACATTTGAATTACCATCTCAATATCTATGATAAACCACAACGTTAGGGTTTCTCTCTCCTCTCAGTCACAAGGTACACAATTATCTTGGAAACCACTTGTTAAAGGAGCAATAAGCTTTACTATAGAGATCTTTCATTGCAGAAATATCTTTCAGATTTTTTCTCAGCTACTAAAACCAAGTAAAACCCAAGCTGTACTGCCCAACAAATGCTGAGAGGACATTTCAGATACATAAAGAAGCTGGGTTTTGAAAGTGCAATGGAGCATCTGCCTAGGCGTGCTTTGTTCCTCCCAACTACTGACAACATTTTCAAATTTGGTTTCCAAAGATGTCTTTAAATATGACTTCTCCAGCACAATTGAGCAATGAGAACTATGACTATACATGTGTAGACACACATATAGATATATGCATATAAGAGAACATTCCTGGACAGGTGCATTGGAGTTGAGGGGTTACAGAACCAAAACAAAGTTTATAGCTCCACATGAGCCAGCTGCAAAACTTTTGTTAATAAAACCCACTTACTGCAGTCTGATTCTCAGCTTGTCATGCACTTGTCCTGCACAAGGACTAAAAGTAATAAATACGCAAGGGGAAGTTAGATACCCTTGCTGGATTAAGCGACCATCAGATGCACTGGGCAAACATATCCAAACTGCTGTATGCACGTTCACTAGTGCTCACAAGCTAGTTCAGCACAACACGTGAACATTGCCTCTGACACACAGGACAGGGAGCTCTGCTGCCACCACTACTCTCAAAGGTGATCCTGAATAAACACAAAGTTCGATAAACTCCCCATTGGAGCGTGACCTCATGTCTTACAACAATACCTGCGAGATAAGACTTGTCCTTTGGAAGGCTTGTGAACAAATGAAACCTATTACACTATCTCCCAGAGCCCGCTGAGAAAAGGGAGAGGCTGAATGCAGATGTCATACTCTCACATTTTTCCATCCACTTGGGGAAAAAAAGCATTGACAAAGAATGTTCACTGGGGTGGGGGTACCGACATTTTCCTGTTTTGCTCTGTTTTTAAGGGAAAAGAATCCCCCTTTGTCTTAGGAAAAACAAAACAAAACAACCCACAACATTCAATGAAAAGTTTTTATAGAAAAAACATTGTGTATGGCAATTTTTGCTGAAAGTAAACCTCAGTTTTCCAACCATCTCTCAGCAATAGCATTTAGTATTAACAGATGTCTGGCTGGAATCCCTGAGCTCGTTTTGAATGGACACCAAAAAAAGTGTGTAATTTTTGCTTCCTGTAATGTAAGCATAAGATGCTTTCTCCCAGACTTCATGGATTTGACTTCTATTATGCCATTACTGACCATTTTATTTTCAAGAAGCAAGGATCTCAAATGAAGAGCATACAATCCTCCCGGGCAGCACAATCTGCTTTTCCAGATCTATAGCTTAGCTGTAAGAAATGCTGGAAGTAGATATTTGGACTGGGGTTATAAATAGGAGGGATTTTATTGGTTGGTGCACAGGCCTTGCTTATAATAGCAGTAGCCTTGATGGTTGCAACCTTGAATTCATTAATTCAGTCTAGGGAAGGCACTGAAGATCCAAAGCAGATAATTAGGCCAAAGATAGCCATCATTGCTGTTAACGTTAGAATGACTACAACCTCATATAGTGGTTTATATTTCTGCCTGCACTTTGCTCTCCACTCTACCTATTATCTTCACAGATGCACATATACCCTTTTTTACCATATTGACTGCTTGAAAGAACTTTTGCCCATATATTCAGTTATCATTACACATGGCACAGAGGCAGCCTTGACAAAGCCAGTCTATAACTGAACAAGTCTCCAGCAGTTGAGCATTCCTTTTCCCCTTGCCAATTCTCCAAGTCACGCAACATTTTAAAAGTTATTAAATTCTAAATAAAGGAGATTAAGGATGCCAAATTCTATTCTGTGCTAAAAATTGCAATCAATACTTGTCAAGACAATAATGTCTTTAGGGCCAGAAGACCATTACTCTCTAGAATTTTTTTTTTTTTTTTGGTAAAGAGGCAGTTCATAATATTTTCCAGTTACTGCTGCATCAAGGCTAGAAGTTCTGGTTGAGTTAGAGCATTTAAATTATCATATCAAATTAGGTATGTTTCTCTCTCAAAATAGAAAAGTGTTTTTCCTTATTAATACTGAATTTGTTTGAAATACAATGTTTTTTTTTTAGTTGAAAAAAACAGATGAGTTCATATTAATAGTGGGGTGAAACAATACATGTATCTATCAAGAAGGCAGCAACCCATTTCTTAAAATATCAGAGGAATGCGATACCTGTATGCTTAAACTACAACCCCAACTGTCATCAATCACCATTTTAATCTGTTTTATTCTGAGATTTTATTTGTTTTAATAGGAAGATGGGTAGTTGTTCTTTGTCCAATTATTTTGACATCCATGTTTATTATGAGAAGGTAATGCTTGTGTGCAGCAAGTCAGACTGGTATTCAGGACAAGCCTTGTAAACACATAGAAAGTGGGCAGAGAATGTTTATCACAGTATTTTCCATTTTTATGAGGATGCAGTTGGTTATTATGACAAGGTGAAAGGTCTCAAAGCCTTCATTTTTAGGCCACAGGTGTTCTTTGTAGAGGTTTTTTTAATAAAGAGTATTATTAGTCCTTTAAATTAGCTCTTATTGAAAGTTACCACATCTGCGTTATGTGGTAATGAAGCCGGGGGGAGGTCATAGCAGGGGACTTGTGCTTGAAGAAAACATCTGGACATTGCTTTGACATTCACTGGCAACTTCTTGTATTTTATTAAGAAGTAAGGAAATCATACTGAAATCAAATGCAAGATTCAAACAGTATATAATAAAATGAAAATACAGGACCTGCAAAAAAAATAGCTTTGAACAAATAAAACTTCCCTTTCTTTCACTCCCCTCTCATGAATTCCAACTGATGAATTACCTCTGCAAATGGCAGCATCAGTTAAAAAAAAAAAAAAAAAGGTTCAACTAGTACTTACCTCATACCTGTAACAGCACAGTCATTCTGTCTTTCACAGGAGAAGCTGCTGTCATTTTAAATAAAACATTGTTTGCATTGTAAATTATTTTGGCTGTCATTTTGTTCACTTCATCATTTTAGAAAGAGGTACAGTGGCCTTAGAATGCCCTGTACCTTAGGCCAGGCAATTTTTTCTGTTCACTTCCCACTGACTGATATAAGCAGAGATTTTGTTTTCTACACAGCAATTAGACTTATCACTTCCAGTGATGGAAGTAAGAAGTCTAAATCCCACTTTTGTTGCAAGTAAAATCAGCAAAATCTTCAAGTGGAAGTTGCTGAGTAACTGCACAACGGTTCTTAATCATCAAGGCTGACAACTAAATATTTAGGAACTATCGCATTAAGAAACTTGGCTGGGACAGATGACTGTTCAGCTCTACAGTGCATGCAGCTAGGAATGTTTATGGGTAATGCTTACAGTATGCATCAGAAATCCTAAATAGTGTCGTACCCATGCTCACTATATTTTCTTGTTGTAAGTGCTTGCCTACAAATGTAAACCACATTTCTATTCTACTCAAGTTCTTACACCATGATCATCACTGAAGTAACTGAGCATCTTCCAGTACCACGGTAATCTGTCATGTCATTTGTTCTCTCAGCCAGAGACACACGTATGCATCAATTCATTGTTTTAATGCCAATTTTCTGTTCTTACAAATCTCAGTTTTAATCTTAAAGAACTTCTCATTGACTCTTCCAGCACAACGTATACCCACTGGAAATTTATTACATTTCTGGCCAGAAAGCCCAGTGCAAATTCTAAAGGCTTATAAATATATTTGGTTATAGCTATATGAAATTATTACAGATGAACTACACTGCAGCTCACCCCTCCCCTCTAAAATTGCAATAGCTGCAAATGAAGTTCACAATACTGCATGACGACATGTTCCAGAAAAAGATCATTTCATGTGAATGTGACATACAAATATTAAGACAGGACAGCAGACTTTTTTTTTCCCCTTCCCACTGGGTGTTTTATTTTATAGCATTTGCATTAGGTAATCAACTGAAACACTTCAACAACAGAAAGCTGGCAGCATAATAAGGAAAAATGGAGATTATTTCTCAAACAGCTGTGACAAAATGGTTTCAAGTTGGAATAGTATTGCACAAACGAATCAATTTACGGAGGGTGAGAGGGAGCAAGCATCTTCAACATGGATTGTGAGGAAAAAAGGCACTATTTAGCTGTGTGTATTTAAAAAGAAAAAAGTCATGAAGCACAATCCATGTTTTTCAAAATTACATTCAGTACTACTTTAGAAACGCTCACAAACCTTTCTCTTTTTTACAGAAGCTACAGAAAGCTGCTGATGTAAATATAAGACAGTACAAGTGTATAAACATTTATAATTATGCTCCACAAAAGTCTTCATGAAGAGGGCTCTTTCTATAAATACTGCTGCAAAGGTTACCTAGTTGCATAGGCTTATAGTAAAGGATGCATCCATGCAACTCAGTAGCCCTACAGTTTCCTTAAGTTTAATCTCTAGTAGTCATTAAAATATGCTCTAATTTTGAAGAGCTAAATTGGCAGTGCACTTGAATCAGGTTTTTCCACTGACTGCCTAAGCAGCACAGTTCAGACAGTGTCATCCACCTAGCTTTTGTCATATACACATTTAGCAACACCAGGCAAGCTTAATGAAAAAATGGTAACAGAACTATAACAGAAAATAACCAAATTTTCCCTGATATTAAAATAGGACTGTTCTGAGATCATAAACAAGGAAATGCATATTCCTGGAAAGCAAAAACAGCTAAGTGTCTTCAGAAAAGCTAAGTACCTAGAAAAGGCATTTCAAATGACCAGGATGGACTGCTTCTTCCTTTGCCATACTGTATAGCTACCAATTTTCATGCGTTCTTGAAAATGAAGCTATGATCAGCATACCATTAATAGAGACTGCATGAAAATAAACCCAGAGCAAACCGGAACGTACATGTAGGACATTCCACACCCTAGCACTGTGTGCTCATAGATGCACTAACAAAATAGGAGTGAAATTCTTGTTGCAGAATTCTTGGATGCAGAATTATTATGGGAAGGAGCTAAAAACACTGTTGCTCTCCTGTCAACACTGCCCAGTATATCCCAAGTGCTCCAGGCATGCTGGGTTTATGGCTATGTAGTTGCCAGCACAGCTGGACCTAGTGCCATTACACTGACAATCAGGAGTTTCAACAGGGCTAGAATTTTGCACAAAATCTGAGTGTTAGTTTTGTACAAAAAGTATAGAACAGTGTAACAAAACCTACTCTCAACTACATATATGAGCATTTCAGCACCTTTCAAATGAACTCAGCCCAGCAAAAAACAAATCTCACTCCTGTGCAGAGACTACAGTGACTTCAGTTAAAAAGTCTGTGTTCAGGAGGCTGCATAGTAAGTTTACTGATCATACAACCTGCAACAACAGAAGTCCATGTATTGCTGCTTTTCACTTAAACTCATTAAGGGAAAATGCACAACATAAATTCTGTTTATATACTGTAAAATGTTTTTAATACCAACAGATTGGATTGTTTCCATTTCTGAATAGAAGATGAATACAGCAGGTTATTAAAAATTTGTAAAGCTCGTTTTCCTAAACTCTGCTTTTAGGAAATCAAAGTTTGATAGTTCTTAATTCAATGGATTCTAAAAAGTTCACAGGTGGCCAGATGGTAGCACTAGATACAAAAGCAGACAGTCTTGATTCCTTCCATGTTCCACAGACAGTAACATTTTCAGAGTACACCTAGAATGAATTCACCTCTCCAATTGTAGCTAGCATTTTTAAAAAATACTTCTAAAACTTTTGTCTCAACCCTGTCAGTTCACAGCAAAGAACAGGAAGTAAATAAAATGCATTCTCTTATATGAACTGTGAAAAATATATTGCTCTTAGAAGTAAAAAAAAAAAAAAAAATATGAATTTTTCTACCGTTACTGAAGACTCATTTCAGAAATCCTTAATCCTGGGGAAAAAAAGAAATACAACTTTAAAAATTGCTTATGAAATAGAATAGGTTTCTACAGACTGTACTGAAATCAGTAGAAGCTTTGCCTATTGTTTTCTTGTGAATACAGAAGTATTTGTATACATAACCTTTTTCATTACTTAGAGGAATATTGTATGTTTTCACTTAGCAAATGCTTCCATTCTCTTAGAGGTGCTCTTCTGAAAATTTTGAATAAGACTCGAGAAGGTAAACTGATCCAAATCATACTGAAGGAAAACAATGTAGTCAAAAATAATATCTAAAATAAAACTATCACCTAGTAGATAATCTTTACTGGGATTATAAATATTCCTTTTATTTCAAAAAAAGCTACTGCTTTGTTATAGAAGTTTTTATATCTCCATTAGCTCCTTCTTGGGTATGACTCAGCTCCTTCCTTTAGCTAGAAAACGTCTTCATGTGTGAACACGTCTTATTCCCAAGCATGTTGGCATTATTAATGACGTCAACAGACAAGAACTAGAACAGGAAATCTTATGCATGGTTCACACTATATAAATGGTAAGCTACCAGAAGGAACTTCCCTGATTGGGAAGAACAATGAGGTCTATTTTTAAAATTCAAAGAGAAAATCCAAAAAACAAAGAAAATGCAAGATGTACTTGATAGTCTCTCATTATCCTGTCTGTAATTGGACTGTTGCTTTTGGCTGCAGACACCCAGTTCACAGACCATTTTCCATTTCCTTTGTTTTCATTACAAGAACAAGCTGGTTAAAGAAACTCCACTTGGTAATTTTAAACTAAGCCTTCAGCATCATCCCTTAGGAATTAAAACCTTTACAACCATTTTTTACTTTGTCTCCTCAGTGCCTTCCCCCGTCAAACCCTGTGAAAAGCACTTTAAGAAAAGGCAGGTGTAAGATGTGTAAATACTCAAATCTTTAAGAAAATTCAATAGGAAACAAATTCTTGTAGTTCTCTACTGCCATTTGCTATAATGCAGTGGCCCCAAACATCTGTTCTCAAGTTTCAATTTACTTGATTTACCAGGTGTTTCACATTGTTAATAATGGCAACTCACAAATTTACAATAGTCACATAAGGCAGTTACATAAATACAATTATGTCAAGTTCACTGCATCTTTCTCAACCAGACTACACATCACATTTTTCTTCTTTTCCTCTTAACATAATAAAAGGATGAAGACTACATTTCTGTAAAAAGAATCCCTGGACAACATTCTAGTATTAAAGTCATAGAGGTCACTGAAGTGCATTTCAGCAATGTCCAGCAGTTAACTCAACCAGGAAGTATATGGGATGGTTTTTTACTTCACACATAACAGAACTGGTGAAAAAAAAACACTTTAGTTACTTTAAACCTTTTGGTCCAAATACGTAAAATAAGCAGTATTTACAGCATTTTACTCCTTTTGTAAATGCAATGCTTTAAAACACATTATAAAGCACCTTAGTAAAAATATTCTACAGGTAAAAGTATTGAAGTAGTAGGAAAACCCTAACCATACCACAGCTCACTAATGGAGTCATAATATGGATTCACCAATACCTCAGCTTACAATTATTACAAAGAATCCATGGAGAAATTTTATACTGAGTTTACTATTTTTATACCACTGTGTAAGCATCAACTAGAACTGCAGACAATACCAACTTCCTTTGTAGTTTTCCTGACCTCAGTCAGTGGTGGTGGGGATAAAAAAAACAAAACAACCCCCCTCCCCCCGCCACTGCTCTGATTCTTTAACTTTTTACAATATTAATGTGGAAATGATGTTTTAACACTAATGATTAGTTGTAATTTTTTAATAAAACCACATATATAAATATGGGCAATTCCAGCAGCAGCATTTCTCAGCAGAACATGATTAACCATCCCAAATAATATCATGTGACATGATTCACAAAAACAAAGCACAGATGTCAACCAGTTATTAACACTACTCATCTAGTATACAACCAAAATTTCCATGTTGAAAGCTGGGAAAAATGACTTCCTCTTCACAGAAGTATAAATGAAAATAAATTGCTCTGAAAATAAAGAAGAGCACTAACAGAAGCATTTTTTTGTTTGTTTGTATTTTCAACTAGAACTGCTGTGTGTTAATTGCTCCAAATTAAAGTGTAGATTTCTTCAGGTAAAGGGTATTAACTCCCACTGAAAGTATTAGTTGGATAAAAGAAATGAAGCTTTTGCTTCTGGATTACCAACATAATTAGTCAGTATCCAACGCCCTGGAGGTGATCCACAGCCCACTTTTCTCAGATCTATAGAGAAACATCTTGGAGGTCTACAAACAATCTAGTTTCCACGGCTGAGGACTGCAATGATGATGTGACCAAAGATTTAGGTCCATTAATCTAACAGTATTGTGTTCTTAGTTTGATTTAGGGTAAATCTTTTCATAGAAAAAGTTTTGAGCCAGAATATACAATTCTCCATCTTTTTCCCGAACTGCGTGTGCTCTGACAAACTGAAATTGCTCCAGTGCAAATTCATAGAACTCATTCTCCATTTTCCAGATTTCAGACTGTTGTAGCTTGGCAATAGTTTCTTTTGTGGGAAGTTTTTTCTCAGTTGTTTTCCTAAGATGAGACTTCTTTCCTAAATGCAAAATGAAAGCAATAACTTCACTTTAAAGTTCACGTGATGAAAAAATGTATACAGTCCTTTTATTTACAGAGTTTTACACTCTCAGCACATTGATAAACTGCATTCTAAGTGACACCATTTAATCCAGAATTTATTAACGCAACATGTGGGGTTGGAAAATTGCAGTCTCTCACTAAACATTGATGAATTTTGCATCAATTCTTTCTTCTTACTCTAATAAACCCAGGGAATGAACATTTCATTTAAGGAACAAGATTACTCCACGTAATGTACTTGGAGCACGATTAGTCTTTCAGAATTATTTAGATGTTAATCTGGTATCTAATGTTAAGAGTTTTACAAACTGCAGAGCCAGAGACTTCTTTCATGAGACAAAGATGACCAAAATGATGACAGTATTTTCCTGAAGAAGTGCTATCTGTTGCTTTATATTAAATCTGTCAGTATTACTTATCTGGGGATCTATACATCAGCCCCATTTCTCCCATTTGGAGAAAGAAGCCCTGCTAAGATGGACCTTTTTCCTCATCACAAGTAGCATGGCCAGCTCACAGAAAGTGATCTACTATTTATATAGCAAACATCTTATTATGACCCCAGAAGTACTTGGACATTTGTATCCCAAGTAATCCAATGGTTTGGGGAAACTAGACAATCTTGGAGAAAAAACACTTCCGTGTAAGAAGAAATAAATTCACAGTGAACCTAAATCTCAAATACTGTGTGAAGGACAGTGGTCTGTGTGCTGGAAAAGGTACAGAGAAAGGAAACCAAGCCAATCCAAGACGTAAAACAAGCTTCCACAGAAGAAAGGAGTCAGGTTAGAATTCTTAAGCCCCACCCCCCAAAAGAAAAAAAAGAGAGAAGGTGAAAATAATGTGGTCCATAAAACCAGAAATTACTTGGAAAAGACTGAGTACTACTGTCTCAGATCCTTCATAAAGGAATGGGGGGCCTCAAATGGAACTACATGATAGGTTCAAAGCACAAACGTGTTTTGTCATACTAAACTGTAGGCTTTTTCAGTTTAACTGTGGAACGTCTTGTCACAGAGTGTTGTGGTAAATTTCTGAGAATTTTTTAAAAGTCAGTTAGCTGAAGGAATAAAAATTCTCCAAAGAACAAAAGTTATCTCCCAAAGTGTATTTCACTCACTGGGGGGAACTGAAGATAACCTATAGTGATGACTATCATGTACTTGTCCTGTTCTTGCACACTTTCGCTGACAATTGCTAATGACCACTGCCAGATACCAGATACCGAACTTTAAGTATTTAATTAAGTATTCATGAGCTGTATAGATCTTCAGTCTGACCGAGAAATTCTATGATACACACTGTGTAACAGGAGTCAGTTCTCCACAAAAGCACCATTACACTCATTGTTTCTGAATACCACATGTAGAATTTTTAAAGTCAACTTTCCCACAGTTAATGAAATATCATTTGCTCACTCTGTCCTGACATTCCTTAATCAATAATTTGCCATACTGGGTCAGAATTCCTAGATTACCCAGAGGCAGTCTTCAAAACTTCTTTTGCATTATCTGTGATTGATTTTAAGAATGCCTGAGGTAAAGAATAACTACTGCAGTTTTTGAAATCACTGTGATAAAAGCAAATTTAAGGAAGCCTCCTGAACAAAAAATGCTTCTGTTTTCTTGTTTAAAACTCATCTTTCTTCCACTTTGTCACTTGAAGATCTAAATGTTGATTTTGAACATAGGTGCAGACAAGATAAGCTTTTTTTCTTTTATTTTCTTTGTTTTGAAAAACAAAATCCATCCAAATCAGAACTGATTTTGCACAGCTAACCAGGTTGCATCAAGAACAGATAATTTCAGCAGGGCTTAGGAAATAGAAATCTGCTACTACCAACCACTTTACCTAACAGAAAACCCTGCAAGACTTTTCAAAAATGTTCTGACAAACACCTGCCACAATTTCCTAAGTGTATATCTTGAGCTGACTGTGATTTGCAAGTGTGGCATACCTACACAACTGCCTTTAACCCAGTCTTCAATGTTTACTATTTGTGTAGGACAGGAAGATACTTGGGTTGCCCTCAAAAATTTGTATGGAGAGTTTTCTTTAAAGATCTTCTCTCTTCTGTAGGAACATCAGTCAAGTGAGAGGCAAACATGGTAGAAACTCAGAACTATTCATCTAGGTTTAAATAATTCACATTAAAAAGTGTGACAGGAGGATGAATGGGATATGGAAATCAACCATTTAAATACCTGTCCGGTACAGTTCTGTGGCACCCCTGAAGAACCGGGGCAAAGCTGCCTCCAATAACATGATGAAGTCTTCAAGCTCTTCAGTAACTCCCACTAGGAAGTATTCATTAATCAGGTTGTACTTGGCTTGTTCCAAAGCCCATCTGCTTCCCACATTCCTAAAATGGCAGATAACAATTACAGCAAGTTCTGATGTCAGCCAACAATCCTTGGTCCCTAGATGGAGATTACTTCATAACAGGACATTTGTATAGGAAAGGCAAGACTCATTTCAAGTTATAACCATTTCTATCTTCATTTCCCTTTCTGGTTTCTCTTATCTGTGTTCACATCCCAAATACCATTTCTATCATATCTAAAATTTCACTTCTCTAGTTATTTTGAATAACTTATCCATGAAAACGACATACGGTTACCATCTCTATTAATGCAATTGTTGGAAGATTTTCTCCACTTTCATGTTAGATACCAGAAATGGTTCTGGTAAGAACGCACCTTCCTTTTTGCACCCTACAAGCATAATTCTGTACTAGAAAGTCATTGCAGTTAATGGGAGGACTTCCCTATTGAACAACAAAGACTGAAATTAAACTGGCATTTTCCTCCTTTTTATAGCTCTAGAAAGGGTGAACACATTGGTTCAGACTTCTTTCTTTCTCTGCTTGTCCACCTGTCTGACCAAGAGGCACTGAAAGAGAAGTTTCCAAGTGATCATTTGTTTTGCTTATGCTTAAATTAATTCCTTTTGGATGAACAGTACCTGGGACAAATAAAAATAATTCCCTTTGATTTCACTCATAATCCTTTCAATCACTTGTGTGGTGTTTTTGTTTGTTTTTCATATATTACTATTTTCTGTGTTACATAGTACTTGAATGCAATTGTTTTATGTAAGCAGTTTTCAAATTTTGGTTTGCTAAAGAGTTCTTCAAAGTCTGTACCATTGTTATAAAACATGCTGCATTGTCAGATGGACACTATTTGCTTTTGTTTCAGTTTCTACTATGTAGCATTGACCACCAGATGTCTGGTAAACATTTAAGTAGATAAATTTATCCAGATCACAGATAACTTCATTCTCCAAAAAAAAACTCTAAGAGCTTGAACAAAATATCTCCACTCAGAAAGACAGATATTGTAGCCTGACAGAAAGATGTAAAGACCCTAAATCTGCAAAAATTAATTTTTTAAAATGAAATCATCTGTTTTTCCTCAGAGCACTGCTGATACAGTATCCTAACATATTGCTTGTTTAAAGGACTGCAAGACTGCTTCAGTAAAAAGCATTTTAAAGAACCTTCCAAAGAAAATACATTAGTAAAGTACCTGCTGCTAAACTTCATCCAGTCCCTCACACTTTCCCCAACTATACTACACATTCAAATTTGCTACAATTGTATTTCAGTAACGATATACTTGACTAACAACTTAAGCCACATTTATCTCCCTACCAGCACTCGGAGCTGTGGCCACAGAAGAATGGAATTTGAAGCCAAAGTTTCTCTGGAGCACAGTCTGAACCTCCAGCTGCCACACATTCATCGAAGGTCTGGAACAAAGACAAATTGAGCTGAGCTTTAAAATCCAAGTATGTGTATCAAACATCTCAAAATGGTTAGTTGCTAAAGGTAGTGGAGACAGAAAAACACAGGATATGATCTGAAAAAATTATTTTCTTTCTTTCACGTCTTGCTTTTACAGTATTTTATTGGGAGGACCTATTTGTCTAAATTAAAATAGTATTTGGAAAGCCTTTTATAAATAGGAACAATCAACAACTGGATCTTACTTGTGCCCCTGACAAAGGTGGTATGTCAAAACAAACAAAACCAGTCAATAAGTGTTGGTATTGTTATTTTTCCCTTACAAGAGAAGTTACTAAAGATAGAGTGTCAAATGTCATCAGGACTTGTGTAATACTGGAACAGCTGGATCTTTAGAGCATAGAACACTGTGCCTTTTGTGTTTTAGATTAAACTATGTTCTATTACATTTTAAATATTATGACACAGAACTGACATTTCAGAGGGTAATTTGTTTTTGGCAATAAGAACTGAAAGAAAGTTGTTCACTGGGTAACAGAATATTCCCAACAACATCTCAGCTGTAGCAACACTGATAGTCACCATAAAATGAGTATTTATGATATTTTTAATCAACATATGAGCTACTTACCTAGATTTATTTTGAGGTACAGATCCTGAGATAATCTGAAAAACTTAATGATATCAGGCCAAAGCAGAGATTAACCTGTAGTCTTGTTCTGCATTGCACTTTGAGTTTCAAATAGCTGATACATGTTACAAATGACAGATAAAAACACAGCTTAACTAGGAAAACAGGACATTACTTCCCTAGGTATGCTTTCTCTAGAATAGTCCTCCAGAGAAAATCTGGTCTGATCTATCACGATTATTTTATAGCATCAATATCACCTAAAAATTAAATTGTTTAAATGCAGCTCCTAACTTACAATTGCATGTACTAAACATGAACTGACGCCTGTCAAAAGAAAGACTACTTTGCTAATATGGAGGTTAATTGGAGGTTATTTTACAGTTAAAATGTGAAGAAAGCAAATAATTTCTTAACTTATATGAAATAGAAGTCCCCTTCCCCACTTCCTCTTCCATACATACCTTGACTGCTCCATCTAGAAACTTTACTGTAATTTTACAGACTCTGTTCTTGAAGCTAAACTATCTATAACTTTTGAAGTATAGGGATATAGAAAGAAAATGAAGAACTCTCCCACATATACACTGTGGTATGGATTGGGAGGGGTGACAGTGTAAAGTATATTGAGATTCCTTTCTACTTAATAAAGGCACAATTGACTTCCATTATAGAGATTGCATTTTTGACCTTCCCTACTTTTCATGTGAAGAGCTATTAGTGAATCTGCTATAACAAAATCAGAATATATATATCAGTCACTGTTATAGACACTGTAATTGGATCAAACCACTGTTGAGCTTACTGAATTTTTTGTCTAATGTATGTAAAAATGACACCAACTATATATGTACAGTTCTACTGAAACACCACAGAAAAGTGTAGTATCTGATTTAAAGACAATGAAAGAAACCCTAAGACCTGGCAAATTAAATCTATTTCACTTCAAATGAACTGGAGATGCTAACAGGACAAGTTAAATCTGTATGGCAAGAACTAAGTCTCACACCTAAATAAAGTGGTATATTAGTGACAAAATTAAAAAAAAAGCATCATAAACAGAAAATTATTAATGCAATGCATTACAACATTATAAATAGGAAAGAATTTCAACTTCTTCCAGTAAATTAGAGCTTAAAGCACAGTCTAACCAAGCAGTGGTACCATGGATTTTGGTTTAGTGTTTCCCAATGACTATTCAGCAAGTCTGTTTAGATTATAATTCAAAACTAAAACAACACTTCCAAATTTCATTCTTTTTTCAGAAGTATTAAATCCTATAAACAGCTTGGACTCAGCAGCATGCTGAGCTTCCCACCCCCCCAGCCCATCTCTACCAGGAAGGAGTTCCACTGGCCAAATTATGCTCCTCATGAAAAGGAACAGAGTAGGTTATGGAAGATTGGATCCTATGTCCCTTTTTAAAAATGCTTTTACAATACCATAACATCAAATCATCTCTGTAGCCAGTCTCTGAAAATACATTTTCAAGCATAATTTCAACTACTGTTCCGCTTGAAGCTTTCCTCTGTCTATGCCAGGATGCCTGGACAAACTGAAATGAAGTAGCAGAAGATGGCGCCAAAACCTCAGTAACAGAGGAAGAGTTACTCATCACCTGGAAAGAAGACAGGAATGGTCTCTTCCTAAGATTTAAAAACCACCAGTTGCACGGAGGGGGGGGAGTACACAAAATGATTAGTCGCATTTATTAGTGGTTATGGTGTTTATAGACATGTACTAAGTTGTAACCGGTGTGATTTTTCCTTAGTTATTTTTCAATGTCTCCTGGTATTTGCACTGTGCTACACTAAATTGACAATGTTACAGAAAAATGTCATTGTTTAGAAAATATTGCCACTGAAAGTTTAAAAGAAAAAGCTTTTTTTTTTAAAAAAAAAAGCTTCCACACTGCTCTAACTGTAGTCTCATAAACTATACTCGTAAATTTAATACCCTGCTTTTCTTCCTGATTTGAGCAAAGTCCAAAGCAATATGCTCTGATAAATGTCTTACTGCAGACCATTATAGTGGATATGCAGATTCTTTCTGGAATAAACTTATTATGGACCCTAAATGAGGTTACAGTTCTGAGGCTGTAACAGTAATCAAGATTTGAACATGCTGACCTGAACTACTCTTATAGCTTTCTAAGACAGATGGAAGTATAAAAATATGATTCATATTCCACAAATTTCAAGAATACTCTTTTTTCATTGTAACATTTACATTAAAAAATATTAATAAATTGGGTTTCTAATGATAAATAAAATAAATGTCAAGGCCAAATCATCAGCAGTTCTACAGCTTTTGGTGGAAAATGTATCTAGCTTAGTTTTCATCAAAAACAGATGTAGATTTCTTACACAGAAGAATATGCTTAACTTGGTACTTACATCTCTGGATACTTAAAAATATTAATTTATTTTAAACAAATTGCAACATAAAGCGAATTTATAGGGTTACAAAGAACATAGTTACAGCTACATTCTGATCCAGTACTTACACCAAGGGGAGAATATAACTTACAAAGCCACCATCATCACTAATGCTGATACAAGAACTAATCAGCTTTTATCAGGACATATTTCTTGAATTGTTTTCGCATTAACTTTGGTAAGAACAACATATATATAGCAAAATGTACTTTACCTTCTTATCTCCCTGCTTTCGCCTTCGTAGCCCTGGTCTGTAATCATCTCCAAAGCGCAGAAAGTAATAATAAGAAACTAGTCGTTCTATAGGATCTCTTATGACATTTATGTAAATTGGTTTCTTTTTAACACCAAACCTAAAGTAAAAGAGGAAAAAATGTCTTTTAAAGGTGAAATCAAAGTTTCTCATCTAAAACGTAAAAGGCTGTCTCTATCGGCACCTATCTCTATTGAAGAGACATACATACAACTGAAATCTATATACAGAGAAGATGCTGGTCAGAGGAATTTTAATGATCACTTCCTCTCACCTCTATACGCAGTGCATGACAAGGATGTGAAAGTCTGTTCAATTTCAGTTTTCTTGGGACAGTGATTATTTTTTATTTAATGAAACAAACAAAACTGAAATATTCTCACACAACAGATACTAAAAGTGTTTATACAACTATCCTGACTCTAGAAATGCCTCAATTAATCTAGCAGCTGCAAATATGTTAATAATAAGTAGACAAGACGTTCATTACTGAATTCCTGCCTCCTAACCTGCCCTCCTAACCTGTGCTATGCAATGAGCAAGGGCTTCTCCTGGAAGGGCTCCAGTTGTCAGAGACAAACTCTGACAGAAGGAAGACAGAACTCTGAGCCCATCCATTACCTGGGCTGATTACCAGGGTATATAGCTATGCTTATTAAATATAAGCCTAAGATAACATATGTAACAATACTGATTTCTCTATCACATACAGAAAATGTTTCCTCACACATCTACCTAAGCTAATTTGTATTTACTGTGGTACAAACTGGAAGCTTGATGACATGAGTTTGTAAGCTCATGGGACCCACGAGAAAGATTTAAACCACCAGACCTGTTTTGTACAAATGCTACCTTTCAATGATCTATGTTCAAGACAGCTTTTATGATATATTTCCCACTTTTTTTTTTCCTTTTGAGACTTGTGGCAAATACATATGGTATCTGAAGATTCAAGAGGTTATATCACAACAGAAAATGTAAGCATGTCAAGTGCCCCGAAGTTAAGGTAGAAGCAGAAAAGATCCCTCTCTTCTGTTCACATGCAGAGTGTTCTGCACTAACAGAGGACCACTCAAGCCTCCTCGCTTAGCTAAAACATACAGCCCTCATAATTTTGAGATGCAGCGCAATTATTGTTGAAGTGGCATTCTGTAAATTATAATACTACATACAGCATATATAAGGAACTAACAGAAACATACTATATAGAATGAGCAGAAAAGAGAAGTTAGGGAAAAAAACGTGATTCAAAAGCATCACTTTGGCAAAAGACCGACACTACAGACATAAAAATTGTGAAAGGCTACAGAAAGAGCAATTGATTCTTCAGATGTTGACTGTGGTTCCAATGAATCAGACTGCAACAGTTAAAGAAGTCATTGCTCACATCTGTCTGTATGCCTGCTCTTACCCCCTCTAAAAGTCTGCAAAATAAGAGTGTCTGAATGTTTCAACCTTTTTGATGCAAAGTCCAGAAACTTTGAACTGCATCCTTTAAGTGCCTGAGACATGCATGTTTGTCCCCTTCCATAGACACTACTGTAAGTGCAGTAGAAAGCTATAACAAACCATTTAGAGATAGTGGCAGCCTGAATGAATAACACGCTTCTGTGGGCTAAATGAAGGTGCCAAAGCCCTGAAAATGTTTGTGCTGGACTGCATATTCACATGGATGTGCACATGACCTTGCACAAATAGTTTTAATGATAACATAAATCACTTAACTATTGTTACTTTACTAACAATGATAATCATTCATAACTGCATTGGCAGACAAAATTCTTTCCAACCATTTAACAGAGAAAACAGGGAATAAGTGTGGATCAGAAATAAAAAAAAATCCAACTTTTATTATTGTTGTTTCTACACTGATGAATTATGACAACCAGTCCTCCATACTGTATGTCATGGATTGAATCCAGTACTTCTAGCTTTAAGATGTATTTCTGATACGTGACAATGGACCTAAGTCTGATGTCTGCATGTAATGAACAGACACAGACTTTTCTGAAATATTTTAAATTTCTCAGCTACAAAAATGCATAAGAACATACCTCACAGCTTTAAAAGTGTGGGCCTTGCCAACTGCAACCAGACCATTCAACATACTATTTTAATAATGAAACCACAAATGTGAAAGCAAGCTGTTGTGGGAAAAAATAAATCATTTAGGTGAAAGGATAACAAACAACAAACACAAGGATAACACAGTCCTGGAGGGAAGATGCAGATGAAGGAAATCTGTGAAATTGCTCAGATGCTTTCTAGATGTAAGATAACTATTTTAAACACTTCCAGTATCTGAAAATGTTTTCAGCTTTATGAAGTGAATAAGGTATAAAACAACATTCATCTTTGCTGTTCCAGAAAGCTGTTATTCCAACAGGGGTTCAGTTCAATGGTTTATTCACATTTAACTTTTAAATGCAGAAGGGAAGCTAATGAAATTTGATAGATTTTATTTTATTGGTACAGTTGCCATTAAGACTTCTCGCCTGTTACTTTTTGTAAACTTCAAGCTTCTACTTGGTGCCATTGGTAATTTCCAGCTACTACTCTAGTTTTTAGCATTTTCTATGATCTAATCTACTGTACTGGGAATCCATGAAACTCTCACTTCCTCTTTTAATTCTCTGTAATTAAAAGCTAGAATTAAAAATTAGTGTAAATAACAGAATGAAACATTGAAAGCAATGACTAAACAAAAGAAATTTTCTACACGCAAAAAAATCATTTAATTTAATTAAATGTTCTAGCACACAGAAACATAACATTACTCAGGATTGATAAGCAGCAAGAGGTAAAGGTGGTCATTACTATTGTTTGCGCAGCACAATATGCTCAGATCTGAAAAATTTTAAGCCTTTTTCCTCATGCTGCAAGTCTGGGATGAAGTACTGCCTACTAAGCATGTTAAGCAAAATTGACTTGCTAGTTGAAGTTCACAAGACAGAGCTACTGAGGATCACAGCTTTAGATCCAGAAGCAAAAATAAGACAAGAATAGAAATACATGCAAGAGAGAATATAGATATGATCTTCAACCTTTGAAGTCACCAGGAGGTGATTTCTTTTAAATTCATTTTAGAAGTAGCAGGATTAATCTCCACAAGAATTATTTCTATGCTTTTTACAGCAAGTCAGATTACTACAGGCCAGAAAAAAATGATTTAAAATAAAATTTTATCCCTTTAGACTTTATCAAAATATTTCCTGAAAGAGAATAACTACATAACTTAAGAAGTAGGTGGCATTACTTGATAGATGAAACATATTTGAGAACAGGTATCTTAAACTTCTTGGAATGGGAAGCCAATCACTTAGGTAGAACTACCAGTGTCCCAGAGAAAAGCCAGAATTTTCAGCAAAACAAGCTGCCATTCAGCCAAGGAATACTAAACCTAGCATATAAATAGATTTGAAATGAGATTGAGCTACGTGTTATCATGCAAAGACAAGAGAAAACTATAAAAAGCAAACCAAATACTGCTCATCCTAGGAATTTCAGTACTTGAATTTTAAAAAACATCAGTTTTTTATCACTAGAGGGCAGTAATATCCCAGATGGAGCCAAGCAATTTATTTAAACTACTATGCCACTCAACAGACAAATTTCATGGGTAACATACTTTGCAAAGTCCAAATAAGATACGTGTCCATGGTAAAATCCTGGTTTCATTTCTTTCCAGGAAGTCACATTCTTCACAAATCGAACCTGTAAAAGTAGACAGCAGAAGTGTTTCTGTACAGCTGGAACACATTAAGCTTTGCCTAACATGGTGGAATTTGTTGTTGTTTTTCTTGTTCTGTTTTTTTTTTCCTTACAATCTTACAATCTTTTTTTTTCTTACAATCTTATAATGCATTAGAAAGTCTTTGAATATTAACAATTTGTTACAAATAGACTTTTCTGCAAGCATACAGATGATTAATTTTAGATCATCACAATTTAATGATCTGAAACTAACCAAAAGCAGAATAAAGCAAGCAGAAGAGCAATTGAAGAAAGCTACCACAAAAACATTAACAATGCAAGCATGTAATTTTTTGTCAATCTTATCTGTAATTTGAAAGGAATGCAGAATTTTGTTGACTATAAGTAGAAATGCAAGTATACCTTTGATGGGATTGTTTGGCCTGTATTCAGTTCTTCAAATAAAAGCATACCAGGTTTACAAGCCTTAGGCCTATTCTACTGAGACATAAGAAACAAACCTGATGGTTCATTTGCTCCCCCTCCCAAAATGCACTGCATGAGTAATCCAGAAATTTTGTAAATGTATAATGTGTAAATCAGATCTACAGTTTATCACCTTGAATAGTTATCATAAGTCTAGCATCTCTGTGAAACTTACACAAATTAGGCCTTAAACAAAGGCTGACAAAGCAGCTACCAGCAAACTTCACAAAAAATAGCAACAGCTTTACCTTTCAAAGATAAAACCAAAATAAGATACATGCCCCAAACCAGAAAGTATGGTTAAATTAAGTGGGGCATACAAATCCTGATATAGCTTGCCTTTATTAGTTAAGAATATTTTAGCAAAGCATTTAGCTCTGAAAATTATTTCAAAAGTAGTGAATTGGATAATAAAGAAAAGATAAATTTGTACTGCCTGAGCTGTATGACAATGCTACACCATTCCTGACGATAAGAATTAGAAGACAGATGCGTGTTCCCCGCACATCATTGGTATCTTTTTTTGTTATACAGTGACATAGATATGCACAAGGATACTGAGGTGAGAAAAAAAGAGTCATGAAACAAAAGTTTGAGAGCTCAAGACAACACGCTAACATTCTCTGTAAGGTGTAACAGTGTCCTGAAACATAAAGTCTTCATTGGTCAGTGTTTTATTTCAAGAAGCAAAACTGGCCTGTTACTGCTTCCTCACATGTGTACAACTTGCTGTCTAGGACATAACGTGGTGGTTGATGATAATTTACTTAATTCCTCAAACACTGGCTCTTGGACTCAGGTAAAATAAATGGATATCACTTTTTAATAACAGGCAGTGCTAATTTTTTCAGTACACAAATTTCATCGTCTGTGACATTTTGCAATTTAAATCATATATTGCACATGAAAACTGTGGCAAATCTAGCTGAAAAGCACTGCACAATGTTATACAATAGTGTTGCATAAACTGCACTGGCTTTCTGCCTTGTTTTGTCTACAGCACAAAGTATAATATATCTATATGACTTTGAATCCAGTCGAACTACTGCTACTACTGAAACAAACCCCACTTTCATTGACCGTACCTTTCTAAGATTGACAAGATATTTTCAGCGGACAGCCTCAGCTACGAATATTTCTATTCATGGGAAAGAAGCATCTTAATTGCAGAGTACATATAATCCTCCCTCCCTTCATCCCCAAGCCCCAAAATATCACAGCTGGTTGATACAACTCTGCAAGATAACCAGTTACCTATTTGGTACAATCCAGCATGCAAATAAAAGCTTACATTTGAATTACACTTCCAAGAGCAGGTTTTCTCATGCACCAGCTAGATTTCAGTTTGTATCAGACTAGACCTAGACACAGGGAAATGTTAACTGCAAATTCCCAAGGGTCGGTTCCATCTTAGATCTCTGTACCACCATCTAGCTTCTCACCTTAGATGTGCCAGTAATAGTTTTTCAGAAACAAAACAAGAACAAAACACCTTTGTCTTAGTGTCTTTACTAAAGAAATAATATTTTATGAACACAGAGTTATTATAGAAGAAACTACACTTTATGTTGTATACCAGAGACCTGACTGGATGTTCTAGCCTTTTATCAGCTTTAACACTAACGCCAGGGAAGCTAAGAGAAGACTAGGAAGTTTTTATATGACATTTACATCTGCCTTAAAATATTGTCCAGTAATACACTGTGCCCCTGAGAATGTAAGTTTTTAACACCTATATCCAGCTTGCAGGCAAGAGACTTTTTTCCCCCCATCCCATAATTTTCAGCATTCCAAAAATTAGAATCGTTCCAGGTCACAGACAGCCTAACGAGTCTGGATTCACACATTTTTAGGGCAGAGATGAATACTGCTTGCTGATTCTTCCTGTTAAACATGATCAATTTTATTTTTCTTTTTAGGGCTTAGTGGATACTGGAGCTTTCAATAGACTAAGCAAGCTTTTCCATCTGAATCCAACTGAATAAAATTTGACGTTACTTTAGAAGTTCAGATAGATGTGAATGGAATTCCTGTGAAGCTGTTTCATGGTGCTTTTATATAATCAGCTACAAAGTTGCTTCATAGCCTTTAGTAAGTGAGAAATCAGCTGAGTTTCACTGAATTAAAAAGTCAGATCAAACGTACTCTGGGGGCGTAAGATGTCCTGAAAGGTAAGTTAAATACATTCAGTTTCTAGGACGATAAGAATTTAAAGCAGGTGCCAGTGAGCCAAAGAAAAAAAAAATAAAAAAAAAACAGCATACTTGGTCTGAGCAACAAGTCCAGGGAAATCTGGTGCTGTAAGCCGTCACCTCTGTCCACCAATTGCTTCCATCAATCCCTCTTCTCTACAGTCTGAACACACATGCATGCACACACACACACACCCCTCTACCACCAAAAGGTGTTATGGTCTCGCGGCCATAGGTGTTACACCCTGTTGCATAGTATCACATGGATGTTTGGATACTGAAAATTCCCCAGCTTTTCACTCCATTATATTATAGATTTGTCCATTGCTAAATAATTGACTTAATATTACAAATAGATGGGGGGAGGACTATCACAAGCCTGGTAAGGACACATGAGAATTTTCCATTTGAACTGGAAAAAAAAAAAGCTCACAAGAAATACTGCAGATCAACACAGTGTCCCTATTACAAGAAACCTCATATTCAGATTTCAAGACCAAACACGAAGGGATTAATGAATCAGAATCCTTCTGTAGGAAGGCACTGGGAGCTTAGCTATCCAAGTTGTCATACAAGCTACTAACTTGCTGTTACCTCTGAATTAGAGGGTCAGGAACACTGGGAACAGGCTAGCAGCACAGCTTTGGCTGAATGCCATGAGAAACCACAAGCAACCTCAAGGCAAGGACAGCTGAGAAGCAATTTTGTGAGATGATGAAAAGACGGGAGTTCGCCAGTTCAGACGTGGTAAAGCCAGGATACCTGCCTGGCATGAACAGCTCTTCCTCAGAAGGAAAAATACAAGCGGCACATGTGCAGTAGTGGACACTAGTATGCACTAGGCCATCTAACTCTGAGGGAAAAGTTCTCAAATGCTCACCACCAGATGACAATACTTCCACTTCTGACTCACTACAGCCTTTCTGTTGTTCCACTTCTGACAGTCATTGGAACCTTCACCAGTAGAGGAAATATACTATTAAAGTCAGTATAAGTCTGTTATCCTCTGAGAGGCCACTGCTTTAGAATACATTAGGAAGAAAGATCATATGTTTTCAGCTTGCTCTTTTGAGAAAAATGGGGAAAGAAACTGCGGGAGATAAAATAACATGGAACTACAAACAGCAAGTTGAGGTAGTGAATGAAATGCTGGATAATTGTACCTTGTCTTTCGTATGTTTACAACAAAAGTACACAGAATATGTGTGTACTGATGTACTCATACCCCCTTTTTCTAATAATATATCAGGAATACATGCTGAAAGATAGAAGACTAATTCAGTTTTAAACGTGTTAGATGACAATTCCACCATGTAACAAAAAAGGTAAAGTCTGTGTGGCTGGTATGCCATCCAGTTAGCCATAACAAAGGCATACTTGTATGGACAAAACATGTCAGTACTGAAACATGCAAGCAACAAATAAAATCCAATCAAATGGTTACTCCATTTTAATGAAAGCAAGAGTTTTTGTTACAGACCACACAGGTCAGAAATGCAACATGGTAAACATGGTGCTGAGCTTGCTGCAAAGAAAAGGCCCAACCTGTGGAAAGAGGGCAGTTCCCAGGATCCTGCTTTCAGACAATCTGCAAAAGAGAGGAGGGCTGCTGGGAAAAGTTCCATCTGAAACTAAAATGGATGAGTTAGGAACTCTTATGGGATTATCTCAAAGCAGATACAGTTTATATTTGGAGTGGGTTTTAAGTAGTTTTTTTCCGAGATTGCATTCAAGAAGTAAAGGTTTCACAGATGGGCAGAGAACTTAAAATCCATAACAGAATTAGAATAGTTTGGAAAAAGTACAGCAGAAATAGTACATACCAGAGGGCTTACTATTTTACCAATTTATTTATGTCAGCCTAAGACAATCTTTGCCTTGCTTAGGGAGATATTTGTTTTAACAAAAAGTACCACTGATAAAAACAATTTTGCCTCTGTGATGTGTTTATGTATTTTACTACTGGTATACATATACACCTAATGCACTCAGCAGTACTGATGAAGGCGATGTGAATATTTCATGCATATCCAAGCCTACAAGGAGCAAACCCACATCAGCTACTACTCAGCAACCTTGACATCTCCAGAATCGTGTTATGACTTGCAATGGTAAGTTGCTAATCATATACACAGCATCTCGATATGCTAAATATAAATGTTTTTTTCCCCCCCTTTGAAGAACTATGTAATATACAAAGCTTCTCATTGCTAGCATCTCCCAGTTAATGACCACTGAAGAAGGAGTATCAATTGTTTAATTAAACAACATGATTTACCACTTGGACAATAGCATAGTATCAAATTAATTTAGGACTGCCAGTATTGTATACATGCCCAGCATTGAACGGATTTGATTATTCACAGAAACAGAAACTGTGGTTGGAAGTGCAGCACAAAGTATGATTGACTTGAGCGGGATTTTTCAATTTAAAGATATAGGCTTGTTAAATCTTTTGGAAATCACTCTGCTCTTGGCGCGCAGAACTTCAGTACTTGTTCTGTGCAGTGGACAGGACTACAGGGATGACTACCAGATTTACTTTTAATCTCAGTAATCATGTATCACAGTATCGCCTGCATATTTTAGGAAAAGATTTCACAACAGCAAGAACCCAACAGTGACACGACCCCACTTCCACAAAAGAGGTCCCCAGTCCCACGCCAAGCACACTGTGTCCTGGATGCTGAGATCCTGACCTCAATCTTTCTCCCACATACAAAACTGAGAGTAGAGGGCCCATTACCATCTGCTTCCTCCTCCTCCCGACTACAGCAGCTGTGCTGAGCTGCTCCTGCCTGTAGGCATGCACTTAAAGGAGCTGGAAGCCTCCGTGCTGACATGCTGCAATGCAGAACAGCTCCTGCTGCTGCTGCATATCAGCTTAAGATGATCAGCATACAACCAGTAGCACATACCAAGAGTTTGGCAACATTTGCTTTATAGATAGGGATGAGGACATAATGATGTTTCAGACCTCTGACTTAGATTCCCTGCATGTGCATTCATGACAAGCAAGGAAATATTATTTTAAAAAAGAAAACAAAAAAACTTACCCCTCCACACAAGAAAAACAGCGCACTCATCATATGGTGCAGTGGTAACCATGACCAACTCTAACCTGGGACTGTCACAATTTTAGTTGAAAGCAAGTGGGTGCAAAGCAACCCATTTACAGTGGCTCTTTACAGCCACTTCTTTCTACCCGTTTTTCATCACCTGTGAGACCTGACCAGACCTGACCGAAGACAGCAGTACAGCCCTGACAGCACAGTGCCTGTACTACAAAGAGAGGAGAGCACTTAAGACTACATTCACTGCAGATGGAGATGACAGGCAAGTATTATTACAGAGCCAGAAGGCAGACCGCTGACAATACAATAAACCACTACACACAATTATAACAAAGGTCATTACTGCCATAGCCTTGTCCCTTTTTAGATTGTTTTTCTCCTATAAACAGGTACTTACCACCTCCAGTAGCACAGCAAAAACCTAAACCTATTATTTAATAAATATTAATTCTTCTCTACAAAGAAAATAAACATGTTAACATTCATTTAAATTGGAAAATGTGAGATAAAAACCAATTCCTTCAGATCATATATGTTTACAATAGCAAAAAAAGTTTTCTATACTTTCCCCTTGTTTAATAAAAACATCCCAAATGCTGCATCTTACCTGATCTTGCAGAGACATAACAGGATTATTTTTGGTTGTATTGATATGTAGAACATGATATTTGTTCTTTGCACAAAGATCATAGGCAATATTTGTGAAGGATGTGCTGGCAGTCTTAGGTACTCTATTGTAAATAATCACCACATCATCATCTTCATCCAGTGTCACATCTTGTCGGGGGCCATCTGCTGTATGACGTTGTTCTATTTCTCTGACTTCATGTCTTGCAATAGCCCTTTCTGTTAAGGATGACAAATACAAAATTTCAATGTAAAGACTGCCAATTTTGAAGTTCAAACCTTAGAATGCAAATAACCTGGTGAAAAGCAACACTGCCTCAGCAATAAAGGAAGAGCTTGCTGTTATATGTATTTGTGACATATCCGAAGCAAAAAAAAACTGTATAAAATGTACGAATGATAAAAGGTGAGTTAGTCTGACAAAGACTAGAAAACAATATGCTTAGGGAACACATACCGTATTCTATGACTCATGTAAATGCTACTGAAAGCCATCACCTTTAAGGATAAATGTCTATTATGTGCTGTCAAAATGGTGACATTTTGTCACAACGGTGACAAAGTATCTCAAATAATTTCTATAAAATATCTACTGTTTAAAAACTGTAATAAAAGGAATAACTCAAGCAACCTGGAGAATATGAATTTTCCAAAACCAGTAGAATTACTAACACTACAGATTTAGTCAATTAACTGTGTAGAGGCACTGAAATTCAGATGAAGCCAACGTTTTTGATAGCCAAGTTAATACAAGCCCCACGTGCAAAGCATTACAATACAATAAACGGTTTTGCAAAAATTCCACTGGATTTACTGACTTCAAGTTCAACAAGAATATAAGCAATAAATGCTTATGAAACAGTTAACATTAAAGAGAAAAGTGATCTCTACTGAAACGCATCAAATACATAAAAAGAAAGAAACAGAAAAAGCAAGCTATGGACAAGACATTTTGGCAAGGTGAATACATTACAAATAAACCATTTTTCTTTTTTATATAAAGGGCAACAGTGAGTAACTGAACTCTGCTTCAAGTGCTAAAGGCCTATTTGTAAAATAAAAATCAGACCATTATAGCATTTTTTTCTGCTGCTGAATATTAAATGCTTTGTGTTGATTCAGACACAGCTTTGTTCTGTCATAGATAAGTATATACTTTAATATGATTTGTCATACACATATCAAAGCATCTTTTCTGATTCATTTATTGTGATATTGCCTTTAATAATGTATTCAAGTAAATCTGTGATAGCCAACAGTGCAGGCTGAAGCCAATACCACAAGAGTAACCTGTAATTCTCTGTGTTATGTTCTTACACAGCGTGTAACTCTTCCTGCTGCTTAGCAGCAGCAGCTATTGGCCTCTACTTTCCTTGCTTCCCATAACCCAGCTCCTTGTATTTTCTTTCACCACATCTCTAATTATAACATAAAATCATATAACATAAAACAGAATCATTAAGCTGTGAACACCACTAGCCTGTAATTCCACATAAGTTGTCTTCAACCACAAACTTCCATCTGTCTGAAACATTTCAAAGCTTAAACTTTCTCTCTCATATGCTCATATCTCACACCCCATAACTAAGTTATATCAGTACGAAAATGTTTGTAGAAAATGCTTATTGAGTATATCTCAATTTTCCACATGACATCTGTTGCTCCCCACTACATCAGTCACAGTTTGTACTCCTTCCTTTCTCATTTGCTACCTCTCCCATCACTGCCGGCAAAACTCTGATTTTGGAAAGCTGATGCAACAGACTCGGGTTTCATCTAACTGAAGGTGGCTACACCAAGAAGTAACTGGCAACTCCTCTTCCTGCCACTAACTGATTAGAGGAAGCATTTGGTAGGGGACATACTTAACTGCATGGCTGCTCAATGCTACGTGTATACTAAATGCCACCTAGAGAGTAGTACATCTCAGCTAGATTTGAATGATAATGGCACAGAACTCCAGTGCTGATCAGGCTGCATGGTACCGAGGGGAACTTCCAGTTCCATATGCAGTAAGGTTTATACGTAAGTAAAAAGGTGCAAGAAACGGACATGATTTTCACAAAGAGTAATGAGAAGTATTCCTCTATTGAGATATTTGAAACCATGATGATTCAAGAATTATTGTGATAAGTGAACTCTAAAAGGCCATACATAAGATAGAAAAGACATTAGATGCAATTAGCAGAAGGGCTACTGCATACAATCAACTTAAAGCTTGTATTGTGTGAGGGGAAAGCAAGAACCTATGCAAGAAGAACTTCCACAAATATGAAGTACACAGTTCTATTATCATAGAAAAAGTAGGCTTTAAACTTCAAACTAACATGAAAACTAATTTTTATGATGAAGAACCGAAATCACCTGTTTGAAATAACTGCAGTAGATAAAACCCAAAAGCAGAGATGAAGTACAGGACAAACTGCCAAAGGGCAAGGGAAGCTAAAGCTAGTGAGAGGCAGATGAGTCAACTGGAAGTGTCTGACCTGTTCGTCCATCCTAGTGGTCTATTTCATTGTAGTGTATTAATAACACAGAGAAGAAAATTGCAAGTTTTGTAAAAACAGGTCCATCCGCACCAAAACCCAAATGAACAATATTTAAATTACAGAAACAAATCACTGTAATCATAAGCAGTTACTTGTTTATATTCCTTGCACATTTAAACAGACAAATGCCTTAAAACAAGTTTATTAGCATTTACTGCAAATCCAAGTGTTAACTGCATACAAAATAGAGTAGCACAGATCCTAACAACTTAAAGGTTAACGAAACTAAACATTTCAAATTAATCACATTTTTCACTAAAGCTCCAGAACCTCCTGGGATTTCTTAACTTGAAAATCTGCAAAAACAAAATTCTTCTTTCCCCTATGTCTTAGCACTTATCACTTTTGATCAAGAATATATTTTGAGCCTTACTGACTGTCAAAGTGAAGTTAACTGAGTATCTGGAAGAATAATTCAAAGCATACTATCCTATTTCCCCAGACTATGCTCTTTGTCCTCATTGTCTACCTTCCTTCTGCATGTGTCTATGGATATTATTTAGGTTCTTTTTTCAGTATCTCTTGTGCGCCTGCTATACTTCCTTGTGAAACCTCCCACTCAGATGAGGAAAGGCTCAGTCTTGAAACAAATTTTAGCTCAGCAACCTTCCAGTGTTGCCCAACAGAATAAGAAGATATGGATTAAACTTCATTCACACTGACCTGATGTGGAAGAACTGGACAGCTAGATGTGGCAAGTATGCTGGCACCATCCCTGAGCAAACAGTTGCTGTGTATCTATGACATTGGATGCCACTTCAAACCAATAAGCAGCTTTCTTCCAGTTGGGAACAATATTGAAGCCAGCTGACCTGTTGTCTCAGCTTTGTTTCCACTCTCCTCCCAGGCCAATTAGGCAAGCAGCTGGTAGCCTGAGGCACCGAGCAGCTCTCAAGCTGTTTCACTGCCCAAAAGCTGCATTAAGCACTTCATTGGCCTAAACACGGAACCAGAGCAGGACCAAAAACCTACTCAATATTGACTCCATTCTCCTCTGATGAAGAACGAAAACTGAATAGCAGCTTAAAAATTATGCATAGTTACTGAGAAAAGTTAATGTCCTGATTCACTTCTCAAATTATATACACACACCGTATACATGTAGACTTCACCCTCTGCTGAAATGTGGCCTCCTCTGGGAGTTGTTCAGCAGCACACTACTTTCATAAACCAGAGCACTGCTGCTGTGTGTGGATATCAATACTTTGAGGGTGGAGAGGAAGAAAGAAAGAATCAATGGTGCTATGACAATTTATGGCCACGGAGGATTTGTGTCACTATAGCCAATTAAAACTACAGGAGAAATATAGGTTGAATTAATAATAACATACCAACTCTTCCAAAGACCTTTAAGAAAAATAACTCTGTTCTGCTCTAGTTTTAAGTTTTACTAACAGCAGAACCATTACATTGGTTCTTCAGCAACCTCATGACTTAAATATTGACATGAAACCAAAGGCTTGTCCAAAATACTTCTACTTTCTCTTCCTATGTAAAAGTATTACTCTATGAGGCCTGCTGTCTCTTCATTGATGATGGATGAAAGTTCACTGCTTTCAAAGGCAACTGTGGGTGAAGTACCAGGGGCATCAGTACAGTGCTGGGAAGTCTTCTTGCCTGCTCTGGTAACTGCAGCACTCTGACACTAGTCCAGAGGACTTCAGGTTCTCTCAAGTTAGAGTGACTCCTTGCAATCATCTCTAAGTGACCATCCTTAAAATTTTAATTAACTATTCTGATCCCCATTAACATGCGTAAATAAAGATTTTAGAGCCAACATTAAGAAGCAAGGATAGCAAAACAGTGTTGCTATTTAATATAAATACAAACTGCTAGTCTTACAAAGTGTTTCCGCTTACCTTTCTGAGTTGATTGACCTTCCCCTGGTAAAGCCAATACAACACAAGAGTGAAGCAACACAAAGGTACACTAACCCCTACCTCAGCAAATTTTTATTAAGAAAACAAAAAAAAATTGCTTACAAACAAAACTGCGATTTCGGTCACCGCTGGTATCCGACACCAGTGACAGTCTAACTCAAGCACACTGCCATCCTTCAGCAGAGGCTAGATGGTACTGCTGCGTTCCTTACGCGCGCGCACGCTACTGCCGATCACTTCAGATCCTCCTAACTTTAGCTTAAAGATACCACCTGGGGAACCTGTGCACCATACTTGTAGGAATCACTGCTAATGCCATACGCCACAGCTCATAATTTTTTCTAATTAAAGAACAACATGAGCATTTTGCTTTCTTCTTTTCCTAGATATTTTCCTGTGCACGTTACAACTTGCCTACTTAGAAAAGTCTTAACCCTTAAGACAATTCAGCTATATACACTTTAGACAAAAGACTGTTGGCCTCATTTGCAAATCTTACTATTTTTAATTGAAATATCCATTAAAAACTGTAATTTAATGTTTGTCAAAAACAAACACAAAAAAAACAACTCAGATTCCCCGGCAGGCTCAGCACGTGTGCTCTTAGGCCAGCTCTTACCTACAGAAAGTGAAGATCACGCACAGAGCACACACAAGGATGGAAACAGAGCATAATACTTAAAATAACTTTTCTGGTACTACTATAACTATTTTCAGTCAGGTCAAAAAGACCCACCTTTTCCTTCCCCTTTTGAAAATTCAGTTGTCTTAGTATCAAGACATTCTAATAACTAATTTTATAAATTGCATTCCAGCTTGTTTTCTCCAGTGAGGCACAGAAAGGAACAGGTATAAAAGAACGTCTGCTATAAGAAGCAGTAGTTTAGTGAACAATTAAAACTCACTAACATTGTCAATTTTTTTTTCTTTAATAGCAGTTAATGCATCTTGAGAACATAAGGAAAAAAAACAGTCCAGACAGAAAAGAATTGTTTTCAGACTCCAAAAAAATGCACGTGGTGCTTCACAGAGCTTGTTAAAGACAAAACAAAAACAACAAAATGGAGCAGCAAGGAAGCAACTCCAGCAAGGCACTGAGATCATTAACTAAAATCTAATGCAGCAGCTGTCTGAAATTAGAAGTAACAATGCTGAAAAACCTGCTATGGTTTCATTCATCATTTAATTTCAAGATAGCATTTTTGCCAGGGCTTTATTTTGAACACGTAAGTAGAAGCATATTGATTAGTGCACGATATTGTTAAGGGTTTGATATTAAATTAAAAAAAAAGGTTACCCAACAGTAAAATCACTATCCCATATATATATATATCCAAGCTGGTTTCAACATCTGAATCTGTATTTCTCATTTTTCTGCAAATTTTTGATATCCTTACAATTGCAGTCGATAGATGGAGTACTTCTAGACTATGTTCTGACCATGTATTTCCTTTTAGATATTTATGTATATGTTAGCATACAGCCTTACAAGTTTCTTACAGTTTTCTTTCGGGCAGAATAGCTGAAAAATGAAATTTAGGTGTTATGTCAAACTTTTCATTACATAAAATACCAAATATATTCCCACTGCAAGTTTTGGGGTCTCTATAAGGGAGATCAGGCAATCTGTGTTTACTTCATTTATTCAAAAGAACCAGAGTGATTTCAATTAATCTCAGATGACATGAGCTACTGTCATTACGCTGCACTCTCTTTACAGCAACACAGAAGAACAGAATAATTTATGATGGAAAAGACTTCTGGAGTTGGCCTTCACCACTCCACAGGCAGACTGCGGACTCAAATTCAACTTGTCTACTTTCCTTCAAAGCGCTTCCTAGCCCAACATATCCAGCCTGTACTGTTCCATGGGCTACTTCCATACCAGGTGCAAGTTTTTGCATTTTCTTTTACTTCTGTGAGGCTCCAGTCAGCCCAGTTCTCCAGCCTGTTGAGTTCTCTCTGAAAAGTAGCCCTTCCATCCAGAATACTAACCATTCCCTTAATTTGGGCTTGTCCACAAGCTTGCCAAGCACCCTCTGACTCATTATCCAAGCCATTACTAAAGACATTAAAAAGAAAACGTCCCAATATCAATCTTTGAGGGATGCCCCTAGTAACTGGCTGCCAGTTGGATGTTGTACTGCTAATTGCAACTCTTTGAAAACTAGTAACCCAGCCAACTTTCCACTTGTTTTATTGCCTGCTTATTCAGGCCAGACCCCACCACTTTTACAGTTATATTACTATGGGAGACACTGTTGACACACAATACATAGGACAGGTAACAGCCTACATCTCAAGTTGCCCCAGAAAGGGCAAAACTAAACAAAAGCCCCTGCAAAGTCACAGACCAAATGAATTGGATTTACGGATCAAAGTTTAAATATTGCATCAAGCATGACTAACTACTTCCAGAAAAAAGTCTGCCTTTATAGTAGACTTCCTTGTGTAATATCATGCGATACTACAGAAAAAAGGAGGTTTCATTCCTTCAAACACGATATTTTGAAAAATTTACAAATGCTTAAAAAGAAAAGGTGCATACTAAAAAGCACATCTTCAGCTATAACTATAGCATCACCACTATTGGTCTGGAACATTGCAAATGATATTAATTACAAAGTTACATTAAAAAATACAGAAATATTTTAGGCAACATGGCGTAGTAGTAAGATTTAAAAATAATCAGATGTCAAATATCTCCATAAACTGCAGCTTCAGACTGTTTTGTTTAACACAAGCGTTGAGTACAAGTTAATTAATTAGCATGAGAGCAAACACAACAGACATCATTCACCTTTTTTTCCTCTCAGTCACCTGCAATTTCAGATTTCTTTAGGATGAAAAAGCCTGATTAACAGATAGCTCTAAAGAGAAAGATGTAACCACACAAGGAAAATGTTTGTGGCTTTTCAAAATCCCAGAAATGCTGAACGGTTAAGAAGCACTGTGACTACAATAACTGCAGTGAAAAACACTTGCAAATCAGGGAGTTGTTCTCTAAATAAAAAACACAGTTTAGTAGATAATGGTAGGGCCTTCTCTTACCTAGTGTCTTAATATTGTAATGCAGGTCTTTGGAGTTGGCAAGAAAAGTTAATGGAACTGCTTTATACATGGATATGGTTGTCATAAGTGTTCCACTACACCAATGTGCATGTCACTCCAAGCAAAATCCAATTCAAACAAAAAGAAAGTGAGATCAATACAGATCATCTGACTCCATTTAGCAAGACAGGCTGGAGACCGTTTATTTTATAAAAGCTTTCTCCAGACATAAAATTTTTTACTTTTTTTGAAAGGGTGTTGTCTAGTATAAAAGGAAAAAGGATCATTAAACCATCTGTTAAAATCATTTAGGGACCTATATGTATGGACAATGCTATATTACAGTAAGTCACCATCACACTCAATAAAATTAATTGGAAAGATATACTGTTATTTCCAACATATTATACTTCTATCCCTGCTTGTCTTTGCACTTCTTGACTGAACTAACCTCATCTGGAAAACAAAATATTGCCAGTTGGTCTAACAGCCAAAAAATAAAAACAGCAAACAGTATTGCTTTCTGATCAGAACAGCTGGCACAAAGATTTTATTAGGAATCTTACGAAGCTAAGAATACCAAGAATAAGCTTATGATAATTCTATTTGGTACCAACAGATACACCATGATATTTGCTTAAATAACATTGGATGCATACAGAGTAAGTATTTACAATGATAAACGTGATTGCTGACCTTAATGTAGGTATAGGAGTTTATGTAAATCCTTTGAAAAAACAGAAATAAGTCTGCACGCTAAACAAGCCCCACTATTGTTAAGTCATAACAGAATTAATTTCAATTACATTTTTTAAATGCTGACTAGATAAGCTCTTGATTATACTCTTTGTTTTCTTTGTGAATACCACTTGCTCTTCTTAGCTTCATTTTAAGAATTTCAATTTAATTCTGTACCCTGGTTGCTTTATATACAAATCAAAGGTATGTCTTATTTTCCCCTAAAATATGCAAATTCTTAATTGAGAGATTTGCTAGCCCATATAGCTTAACTATCAATATATTTAAAAAACACAGACAGTAACAGCCTTATTTTTTATTCTAATCTTAGGCTCTCAGCCTAAACACCTCATCTCACATGGAGATGAAAAAGATAAGCATGAAGAAAGGTAAGGTTTAACACACAGAATTGCAAAGAATTACATTTCAGGAACCTCAATCAAAGCCATTTTAAATAAATGAAAGTACAAGAAAAACACTCTTTGAATTAAATACTGAAACTACAATGAACACTGAATTAATTAGTTCTTAAACTACCTCTGGAAAACTCTTCTTGCTATATCCTATACCTTTGTTAAGGACCAGGGGCTCCATGACAAACTCAGGCAGGACTAGGAAAACAAATACATGCAGCAGCAACCTGGTTCCTTTCTGAATAAAATAATCACCTGTTTTAAAAATAGTCCTTCACCCCTGATTTTCAGAAAATTAAAAGGAGCAATAGCTTAATGAACTGAAGGAGTCAGTAGAGGGATTTTTACAAAGGAAATCTTGCAAGTCCTCACATGACCCTCCCTGGATCTACCTGGGAATTTCAGTTGGCCTTTCATGACAGAAGCCTACAAGAAATCCCCAGGATTACTTTCAAAATCGTGCATGAGGGAACACTTGTGACAACTAGACAGCTAATGCAAACTTTCCACCTTCATCCTCTCCATGCTAAGGAACAGTTGCAGTCATACTCAGTGTATATATACATATACATACATGCAGAGCAACAACACTACCATAAAAATTCTTTGCAGGAGACATTGATTAGCAACATCAAAATTACACAAATGGGCTTTATCTGGTGCCATTCCAGAGCAATAAGGAGCTCCCTGTCCTTGGTAAAAACAGAAACAGTCCAGCACTGGCAAGGTGTGCAGTAAAGTGGTTTTGCACAGAAAAGCTTCCCAATACTATGAAGAGAGACAGCTGCTCATTGAAAGCCTCTGGGTGTTAATCCCCATTTA
This sequence comes from Anseranas semipalmata, assembly GCA_013399115.1. NCBI lineage: Eukaryota > Metazoa > Chordata > Aves > Anseriformes > Anseranatidae > Anseranas > Anseranas semipalmata. Next base: position 331,176 of record VXAA01001622.1, read on the forward strand.
CACCGGATTAAGCTTTTCAATTAAAAAATAATTATTTTCTTACACACAAGAAATATTTTGTTCTCCCCCAGATCAGTCCTTTTTGTACAAGTATGAGTATTTGATGAAAATTTCACTAGAATAAAAGGGCCAGCAATTCAGTCACTGGACCTTAGATGTTGCAAAAGGGTAAACACAATTCCAGTCCCTTGCTCAAACTTTTGGTCCCACATCAGTGAGGGATACAATAGATTTGCATCCATCAATCTATAACCCATCCTGACTGTAATATACAATAATTAGTCATTATCTGAAGGTACTTCATCACTGAGCTTACTAAAAATCATAACTGCAGGACGTTATACTGGGTAATACTGAACAAAAGTTTCAAATTGCTAAAGATATCCACCTGATAAGAACAGAAAAAAAGAAATCAAGATTCTCTTCGGAGTATTTCAAATTCATTGAAATACTCTTTTTATGAAGGCCTCTGGAACAACAAAAACCTAATTTAGTTTTATATATCACTTCGTTGGCATTTTGTGTAGAGTTAAGATAGCAATTGCACACAGTATATAAACAGCTGAGTGATCCTGGCAAAATAAAAAATAACAACCGGGAACACACACATATTTGGTCAGCTTATCCTTTGCAGACATTAAGACTTAAAATTGTCAGATTTTATTTTATAAAAGCAAATTAATCTGCTTCCAACAACAGTCAATAGCCTAAAATCTAGCATTAACCCATTTCTAACATGGCTGAAATTTGTAGGGCTTTGTAAGGGAATAATCCTTTTGCTGTCATTCATAGAGAAAGTGTTTTGAACCATCAATACTGAGCCACTTAAAATATTTTTACTTGATTTTAAATAATATACTACATGGTGAGCACAGACAGGAGTAGTAGTGCTAAAACTACTTTTTGAAACAAAGATTTGATGAAACTTCCTATTATTAAAAGAATAACACCAGGCCCATGTTCCCAAAGAAACACGGTCTGTGACTTGCAGAACTAGGCACTCCTTCCAGGGGTCCGGGTATGGGTCTCAGGTCAGCTTTCCCCAGAAAAGGTGTACAGATATAACACTTCCTTTCTGTATTCTTCCAGTATTGAGGAGTCGAGGAAGATAAGCTCTTGTCCTTTGTTCTTCACATCTCCACACATGAACCCCAAATTGCCTGGATTTCTTTTGGTTTAAGTCTCCAGTGACCACAGAAGGTTTCCCTATGTATAATTTAAATTTGCCATGCTGTTACATTAAGTCATCATCCTCAAATTCCATTTGTGTCATCTACCTATTTTTGTCTATATGAATAGTAAGGTTGAAAAGTTCATTTTTATATTAACAAGCAGTAACCATGTAAGGATTTTTTATTTAAGTTTTCGTTGGCAATTTAAATAAAGCATGTGTGAAAAAAACATGCAAGCTTTCCTTTTTTGCTACATGAAATGGAAGTTATTTCTTTGCAGTGCTAAATCAGAAAGATGTTTTAATCCAAACTTTGTGGGGGATTGGGACTATTATAAACTTCTATGGAAAGATATACCGATTGATACAGCTTTTCTGTAAAATGTTATTTATTTGGGATACCTAAAAGTAAAAAATACCACTGGTCAATTCTGTTTCCAGGGAGATGACATATTACCTCACATGTCACTGAAGTTATTCTTCAGACTTGGTGAGCAGAGCAAAACTTAAAAAGGACTTCTTGGATGTAAACAGAGGCTCTCTGGCAACATTGTTGTATAAGGAATAAATAACAAAAATAAAATAAAACGATTCACCATCCTCAGCAAATTTAGTGGGGTTTTTTTTGTTTGTTTGTTTGGTTTTTTAGCAGTGGCTAGAGAGGGAACTACCCATATATTAACAAGTACTACTTTCATGTTCGTACGTTCTCTCTGCACTGGAGAGCTGACAGTCAATACCATCTATTCAGTCGCCTCTTCCCCAGGTGTGGTAACATCTCACAGAAGCAGCGGCACAAATTTCTCTTACTACTGCAGGGAATTTGGTAACCATCTTGAAACAGAGCTCTAAAGACATCATATCGTGTTAGTAACAATGCAGGCACAAGGCTGAGCAGAAAAGAGGGGCAAAAGCCAAGAGGCATTATCTGGTTATAATACCACTTGGTTCAAGGGAAGCTCGAGGACAGATGATGAAAATGTTCGTACCCCCCACCCTTCATCTCCTCAAAGTCACTGTTCTAGATCCACCCCACATACAACTCATGTCAAATTTTTAAGGTTCTCCATCTCTTCATGCCTGTCTCTCTTCATTGCACTTCTCTTAAAGGAAGCAACAACGTTGTCCTTTCTAAATACACAATACAAGGGAACCAAGCAGCAGAATATGGGAAAAAGAACTCAGGTTCGGTAAATTGGTACTCAGAAATAAGTAACTGACAAATTCAAACTGCTTTGTAACATATAATTCAGCATTACTCTGTGGCCGTTACAGAATAGCATCTGTGTACCGGTCTCCTGCAATGGCTTTACCTCATGTCTTCCTACATCTTTTAGCGTTTTGCCACATCATCTTCCTATCAAACTTTCCGATAGCTATAACCCCTCCTCATAAGCTCATGGCACCTTGCTAATCATCACGCACCTCTTCTCAGTTTCCCATGAATCATTTAGACTTACAATGACCCATTAGGATATAGTAAGGATCACATTTCTGCTGCCTTCTTGAAAGGCCGGTGTTAATGCACTCCTCCCAAACCCTGACATCTACAAATGCCTTTTAAAGATAGATACAAAAGCCACACTGCCACTGCACATTTTTCAAGTGCAAAGTCACTTGGACTTTTGATTCAAGCATTTTTTGTTTTTGTGTTTTTTTGCAATACACAATTTTATTCTTCAAAAGGAAGAAAGACTTGTGTGGCATGTGAGTTGCCAAAACTTACCTCCCTTGCTCATACTAAAATTACTTCTGAAGTCTTATTATTTCTAGTTCCGAGATAAAAGTAACTTCTCTTAGTTTCTGAACAGTCTCCTCAAAATGTTTTCACACATCCTTTGACACCTAGTTCATATCATGCTATCTTCTTTCTTCTCAGGAAGGAGAGGATATCATGGGCTGACAGCAACTGGCAGGATTAAAACTGACTCAGGGTAAAAATTCTCACTGTTTCAAATGTCACCATATCAATACGAAAATGGGCCACTTTTCATCAAAAGAAAATTCTGTATCAAAATCGTTATAGATCAGGACTTTGCATCTCTGTACACTACTAGCCTATGGCTAGTTGGGAAGATAAGAAAACTGTCAAGCAAGACACAAAGCTGTACTTCAGTACACATGGATATCTAATTTTTTCAGCAAATTTATGTTAAATTTAAAAGGTTATTCTGTCCAAGTGGCCTACCCTTCTATGGGACCTTTGTCCACATTTGGGAACAATGACACTTAGATTAAAACAGCAGCCACTCATGGGCTACCCAATAAGGACACCCCTCTGTCTTCTATACAGCCAACATCGAGGTGAAGTATTCCAAGACTTAGCTGCATCAAAAATATTTTAATAATTCCCAACATAGACCAGAGCAATTTTCCAGAGAATAGGAAGCTTCCATTAATTACTTGTATGAAACCCATGTACTTTTAGATGTTAGCTCTTTGCAAGTTTTTTGCATTCCTTCTGGATTAAGCAATAAATACCAGAAATACTCCTGAAAGTATTTCTGTTCATATTGGTGTTCAGATTTCAAAGACTGAAACAAATATACGTCTTAGGCCAAATAATACTTTAATTTCATTTGAGATTCTCAAAGCTCTTAAGTGTTCATGAAGAAAATTTGCAGACAGGACTCTCAACATTTAATAGATGGAGAAATACAAAACCAAACAATATGCCCGAGGTCACAAGAGTACATCCCAGGGCCAGTAAAAAGAAAAAATCCCTTCTTCACTAGTATGTACTCGTTGGCATTCTCTTTCTTTTTTTTTCCCCCTTTTCTTCCAGTGGTTATAGAAAAGGTTCCCTGCAGAAGGGAATGTTACAAGCCTGCAAATTCAACAGGTAGCAGAAATTTCACTTGATGTTGTATGTGCCACTTAAAAAAACTACTGAAGTTCCAGATATTCTTCATGCCCCATAAGCTGCTTTTAACCTGTTCTTCAACTGTGGTACAATTTCTGCCACGTATTAACTTCTAAAAACTACATTTACAAACGTAACAGAAAAGTTTATTTCAAAATATAACACATTTCCAAACTGCAGATTCCTCTTGAACAAAAAGCAGAGCTACCACAGCTCTGTTGTGCTTTTGCTTCTTCCAACAGCTTAGAGGAGGAAAAAAGTTGTTTTAAGTGTTGTGGGGGTTTTGTTGTTATTGTTTCAGGGTTTTTTTGGCTCTCTCCTTTGATGCAAAGGAGTTTCACACTGCTTCTGTCTAAGGAGGAACGCATGACTGTGCATCAGAACACAACAGACTATCTCCTTACATCAGAAGAGCAATGTCACAAGAAGCTCTGATGCGACTGGCAATGGTGGAATTGACAGAAGTTTAATGGGGCTGTCTAGCCCTAACAGAGCTGTGGGAGTCAGACTAGCTGTCTCTGCACATCTGTTGTGGATATAAGCATTTGAGAACAATCGCTGCTTTCAGCCCAGATACTAACTCATTCAATATAATCAAAGCAGTTGAGTCCAATGGCTTTCATTTTACAAAATGATAGACCAGTGCTCCCTCATGACTGCATACATGAATAGTTCCAACTTCAGAACTTAAAATGGATTACTACCTCATTCGCTGCAAAAGTTCACCCTGTGCAAAGCATACAGCCACAGGAAACAAACCAGAGGAAATTATCTATATATAATTTTTTTTTTTAGCTGGATTGTTAACATTGAGCTGCAAACTCCATAAAAATTCATATTCATGCCATTAAAATTCCTGCAACAAACTGTCTTGGTGAAGGGAAATTCAACATCAATACATAAGTTTCTTTTTATGGAGTAAGAGGTCTAAAAAATAATTAGTTAGGGTATTATAAAGCTAATCCCCACTAGAGGGAGCACAGTTATCCCTCTCAGAGGTACCTGCAGTCCAATCTGGAAGTCACAGCAGCCTGGTTCATTTAACACACAATGCAGTTGTCCACAAGTTAGTCCTGAACAAATAAGTATTATAACTTTCATGTTAATTATTCAGATTATCATTGAAATGTGAAAGATGTAAACTGCCAGGCAGTAAAAATATTTAAAGACACCTTGATTGCAAAGCAACAATAAATTTACCATCTATCACAGCACTGCCTATCCCAAGTCTTCAAAGATCTACGGTCCATTGTACAAAAATCAAGACTGATATGTAATGAAAAGCATGAAAACCAAGTTTTTTTCCCTTTTATTTTTTAATTTGCCTTCTTATTTTCCCACCATATGGATACACCTGGTTCCCATTACCAAGCTTTTCTTCCCATCTGTGAAAGATTGAAAGTTTCATTTTAAAAAATATGCTGACATATGTCTTTCAAGAGGTAGTGCTTTAACATGTTAATCAACTACTCTTAATACTTCAGGAAGTCACCTGAGTTGTCAGAATTAAAATGATACTGGCTACCTTAAATGCTCTTTAATCTAGTCCTCACTAGCTGGGTAACACACCACAGAGATCCCAAAAGTTAGCTACAAAGAGACATTTTAGCAACAGTTTTCTATTTCTGCTGCATACATTTTCTTTCACTCTGAATCTAAGGATGCATTTTATTTTCTTATTCTACCATGGTAGTACAGCTATTCAAATAATTGTTTTTTTTTTTCCCCAAAAACATACTGGAACTAGAAACATGAGGCACTATTTTAGTTAATTAGTGGAAACTTTTGCATCAAGGAAGTTGTATTTAAAATAAGCTAGCTAACTTCAAAATTAAATGAATCACTCATTAAAAAAATAATTAGTATGTACAACAATCACTTGAAAGTCTATCTCCTGCTATAGGACATTTCTATTGGGCAGCAATCTGGACTGCATTATAAAACACTATTATACGTGAACAGATGGAAATCATAAAATGATATTTAGCTACAGATTTCCTGTCACAAACTTATATAAAAAGAAGGGGCGGGGGAAGGTACGCTTAACATTTTCCATTAGCCAACATCAAACCACTGAAAAAATTCAGAGGAATCCATGTAATGCTTATGACACAGCAACCTATTTTTAATCCATGTTTTTTTCAAATCACTTGTGTATAAGACAGGCATAAAGAAGACTGTTTTCACACCTTTAAGCACACAATGTAAGATCAAAATCAATAAGCTACCTACCAAAGAAAACACCCGAAAATGCATTTCAGTTACATTTAAAAATGAAGACTTCACAGGTTTCAATTCTTACTTTTGTCTGAAGATCAGTGGAAATCAGTGAAGCTCTACAAAGCTTCACAGATTGTCACAAGAGCTGAATATAGGATCACAGCCCAGAAACATATTAAACTTCTCCATTATCAGCTGTAATAAACTGTCCCGGCTAGAGTGGGAAACGTATTGTTTATTTCATTCAGATATGAAAGTTACACAAGTTGCAAGCAAAGATCAAGATGCATAACATTAACCTACTGTGAAAATGAACTGCTCCCTTAATTTAAGGGCAAAGCATTATCAGCTGTTGCAATCAATACAACTGTTTTGAAATACAGTCTTGTCTTGAACTCCACTTAATCAGAACCTTTTGCTTTATTGCCAGGGCTTTAAAAAAGAAGTAAATACTAATGCTATTAAAGTACTATAGAGAGATCATTATAGAAAGGTTGTAGTAAAAATCTGAGTGTCAGAATAACAGCTGATGAACATGCCATCCAAGAGGAATGTGGGGGTAAGGGAGGTAAGATACAGATGTGAAGGGTGAGGCACTCCTTGAAATATTTAACATACCTTATCAAATAGATTGCATTCAATTTGTTGTGAAATACAACTCTGATGACCAATTTACATTGAACATCTGATAAATAGATATAGAGAGCTACCTGAAAACTAGCAAACCTCCAAAATATTATTCCATCAAGGCTTCCGAATATGTTAAGTACTACAGGAATGTTTCCTTTAGCATGTAAGTCAATAGTAGCATAACTATTTTGGTCAGTACATAGACTGAATTCACCATTTTCTTCCAAGCCTGACCAATGAAAGCTTTTATTTTTCCATACATTCCCCTTCTTTCATTTCACTTCTCTTTCTGCACAAACACAATACAATGAAAGAAATGTACAAACTTCTTTTTGTTTCAATGGTCTTAAATACAAACCAACCTTCAAGATCCCTGATGAGCTCCAAAAGGATTTAAATAACACAGGGTCTTACTATTAATTACGCCAAGCTAACAGTGCTTCAAGCCCATCAAAAACAACATTCTTAATTCCCCAGTCAATGTGGTGAACACAGGAAGCCAAAGCACATTAAATATTGTTTGACCATGGGGAGGAAGGAAAGGAATTTAAGAAAAATAGTGTATAAGTCAGCTATGAATTAGAATATGCTGTATTATTCCACACTCCTTTAAAGGATCAACTTCTTATGCTGAATTTTTTATTTGTACATACAGACACATACCATAGCATAGAAGTATAAAATGTCTAGGTTATTTTGATGAAAGCTGGGAAAACAGTATACAGAAAGTAAACCTGTCAGCTCACAGATATTTCAAGTTTACCCTTGGGAAGGGTATCAGAATTCTCTAATATATGTCTGGACCCAGTTAATAAGGCTAGTCATTTATAATTAACAATGTTCTCTTTTTATTTTATATTTTGAAGCTGAATAACAACTCTCCTTTTACCCCAAACCAGAGAGAATGAGTCCTAGGCTTTATTGAAAACCACCATTAAAAACACAACTGTAGTTCTAGCAAGTGAAGATAAAGAAAAAAAGCAGCCAGCAAACCACTGATAAAAAAAGTGGGAAATCGTCTCAGAAAGCAGAAATACACACATCAGTAACCTGCTGTGATGCTAGTACAATGAAAGCAGACCAGATGCCCTGAGGTCTAACCAGGTGCACCAGAGTTAACGAAATAGTGATAGTTCCATTTTAAAAAAAAAGTTTCAGAAGCTTTTAAAGTTTTTTAGATAGCTTTTAATAGACTCAAATGACTACAGTACACAGTCAGACGCCCAAGAATCCCATCTTTCAACCATCAGTCTTATGCAATCGACTGCCTCAGCCTTTTTTCTGTGGTTGTTTCAAAGAACAAGCACAAATGCTTGCTTATTAAGCCTCGGGAATTTGAGGAGGAATGGACATTTGCCTTTCTCTATACAGAAGAATGATGGTCTTCATCTATCTTTTTTTATATAAGGCGGTTGAGATAACATTAGGTCTTGTCTTAATGGATTTTGTTTTAGTATCTTCCAGCTCAGAGGTAATACAACTTGACATACAAAAGGCTCACGAGCAGGCTGAAAACACTGGGGACATCACTTTAGCTCCCCTTAAAATCCCTCCTATTGCAAACGTCTGCTCTACAGAATGTACCTATTTTTATAAAACTAATCAAGACATTGGTTTGCCTATTTATTAGAGACCGAAAAAAGAAGCAAGAGAGCCACTGCCCTGTTCAGAGAGACTACACTAACATTTGCAATATATCAAAGTGAGGAACCAGAGGATCTTTCAATACACTTGGCATTTGTGCTGGCAGACCAAAATAAATAAGTTTTTTGATTGCAGACCCCCAGACTAAAGGGGAAGAATATATCATCCAACTCCTTTCTCCTCAAAGCTCTATCACTAGGAAGGTAGAGCATTTACTTTATAGAAATCTGGAAGGCTGTAAGTCACAGAGCTTGCTCTGCCATCTTATTCTACTATTAAAATTAATGGAGCACACAGTAGTCACAAACTGATGAATATGAAGGGTGAATTTACTTAGAAAGAAACTGCATGATAGTTTTGCAACTTAACTGAAACTTAACTCAAGTCTTCCGTTATTTTACCATTTGATTTTTTTTATTTTTTATTTTTTTTGGGGGGGTGGGGGGTGGAATCTGGTACTCAACATCAAAAACTGCTTAGCAGTATGTACAACCATTAGGTCAAGTACTTTGTCATATATAGTCCATAACTACATTTTTTCAGCTACCATGGCCCTGTTTGCATTCTGTTCACAGCTGTTACTGTCTCCTCTAATACACCTTGCCACTCTTCACCAGCTTTAAGCACCCAGCCATCACCTCTTTAGCTTCCAGCATCAAATCTCCCTGGTATTCCCCTAACTCTCCTGCTTCTCATTCAGCACACTGAAGCTCCTACTCCTCTGTCTTAAATACTCTCAAATGTTAAGGAACCTGCATCCAAGTTGCTGCTGCCTAGTTGCCATTTACATTTATAACAACAGGAATAATGAAGCTAAACACTTATGGATAGAAACATTCTTCTTATCTAAAATAATTCTTTATCTATCTTTGCTGAAGCTGTCTGCAGATTAAGATAATGGCAGTTACGAGATACTTCCCCCAGGACAAAAACACCTACAGAAAACAACAACAACAACAAAAAATACATTTTTGCAGTTAAGAGAACGGTTTTGTTCTACTTCACATTTGACAGATTCTATCCTGTTGCCAAGATTTGCTACCTCAACATTCATTTTTAAATGTTTTGTTAGTTTTTTGTTGTTGTTGTTTTGATAATATATGGATGCTTCCTGGAAAGATTTCACCTTCACTCTGAAGAAGCTGTGAGCACTAGACAAACAAAAATCACTCACAAAAGCTTATTCTTAAGCTCTCTTATGTATGTCAAGATCTGGGTAATCACTACGCTGACAAGTGGAGCTACTTGTTTCTTTTTTTTTTCCCAGTTCTATTTGTTTTTTGCTTCATTCATTACTATCCATATATTCTGGTTAAAAATTAAAAGGAACGCAAAATTCTTGCATTATTATAATACAGAATGAAACGATGTTGTAAGCATACCGATAGCTAACATACAGACTAGATGTTTGACACTGGTACTTCAATCATAGTTTCTCTACTCAACTATTCCACAAAATGAAACCAACCCCTTGACAGATAAAAATACGAAAATGTCAAATTAAAAGAATTTTTCAAGTTCTAGACATGTAATATTCAGCTGCTCGAATTGGTGGTCTGTAATTATGCAGTACACATATAGCATACTTATGCAAATGAAACTTATGCTAAGTGATCAATTTCTTCATCCTTCAAGTGCAGAGACCCAGTGGAATATCTAATGACACCAAAATCAGAACTTCCTCCGAGTGGAAACAATTTTGCCAGTAACAAAATTAAATACTGCTCATGTATACTTGAAAGAATGAGTTAGAAGACACTAGGCTTTGATTTCAAAGCAAGACTGCTCAATCACTCTGCTGCCTTCCTTCACAAGCAAAGTCTATTCTTATTATCTGTTTGGAAGAAGCTACTATATATCTGCTTGCAATGCTCTTCCCAGCAGTGAACGAGACTTCTCAGAGCCTTCCAAGGTTCACCACAGTGAATTGCTAATTCACTTCAGAGGGAACCTGGAATATCAGAACATTGCAGTTCCTTCTCAAAACAAAATCTCCGCACTATACACCATCATATTCTCATTATACAACTTCAGCTACTATACACACATCATAAGGCAGTCACACTCTGTAAAATCAAAAACAGTAATTGTCTTTACAAGGCTAGTCATTAAATTCATGTTTTACTACCACAGTATCTGCTTCTACCAAAGCATTTGTAGCAAAGGAGATAGCAGAAGTTATGCACCTTTGTTTGGCTTTCCTAACATTCCAAATATCAGCACAATATTTGCCAGCTCCTTCGGACTATGAATTAGTGTACTGACCAGCTCAGATATGGCAGAGAGCTCAGGGAAACCGAGGACGGGTACACTTCTCCAACAGCCACATCAAAACATAGCAACATTCACCTACCATGACCAAAGAATGACACTTCATTTGATCCTATGATTTTTGCTATGTCTGTGTAGCAACACTTTAGGTGAAGTTTTGAGAGAAGGATATTTTCCTTAGAGCCAGCCAGCTTTGACAAACGTCAGACAAAAAAAAAAATCTTTGGGATAACTAAAGTCAGATCATTTATTCTGTATAAAGAGAATCGAGGCAAAATTAAGTTTTCTCAGTAAATCCACAGGCTCTAGTCAAATCACAAAGCTAAAGTTACCAGATATGGATGAATATTAGCAAGAGAAAGTAAATTGTCTTTGCTTTGCTACCAACCAGTATTAGTTCCTCTTTTTTCCTGCTGTTGGCCTATACTTGTTCTCACAGATACCCTATTTTTCTAAAAGAAAGTAACTTGTGTGAGCTTACCACTGAGTAAAAGGTGCAGCCTCAGGCTCCATGTTTTAACACTGATAACAGATGACTTATCTCTGTGAGAAGCCGATAGAAAATGGTGATTTCTACCTGTGAGAATGAAGATCAAGGACCGAGTTTCTTCATGCAGTCTGTTTGTGATTTTTACGACAATTAAGAACTGGGAGACAGCTGGACTCCTACATTAAATGATACCTGATTCCAGTCATATTGGAACTATACCAAAATTTCAAGGCAGGTCCAGAAGAACCATTACAGGCACAATTATTGCTAACAAATTCTGTCACAGAAGCACTGACAACGCAAGACTGTGCTTCAAATGACATGCTAAACACCACTCAGGAATCCCTTACATAAAATGCAACAGATTATACAATGCATTTGTACTTCTGCTCATTTCCTCATAATCAGATTCTTTCAATATACCCCAAGACATACAACAAGTCTTTGTAGTTTTACTGTTTGCCACTGAAAAATGAGAAAAGCATATTTTTGCTATTTCTCTTCTCTCTCCCAACAGAAGCTTCTTTTCCCCCCAGTTCTAGAAAAGTGAACTCTAACTTCTGTAGTGTCAATTAATAAAGCACTGAAACACACCAGGCTCTTGAAATAGGAAGCAAAAATAACAATTACGAAGTTATAAATACATATTACATAATCAGAACAGATTGCCTATGACTGCCTTTTTCTTTTTTGACTAAAATGTCACAATATTTTCTTACGCTTCCTTTCATCATCTTTTATACAAAATACTATAACTAGGAACAGAAAAAGAAACAAACAAAAAACCCTAGGCAATACCATTGATGAAAAATAATTTGTAATTATTTTTCTGTTTCTCTAATTTTTAAACTGATTAGATTTCCACTTTAAAACAGAGTGCTGGAGGAAAACCTGCTTCCTTTAGGCTCTAAGAAAAAAAATCTTTAAAGATGTTTTTAAGCACTTGTTATTCTCTGGTTCCAAAAATGAAGTGGCACCAAACTAGCAAAAAAAGAATTATTGCACCATGAATAGCTAAAAATGGAAAGTGATCATCTAAATTAAAAAGGTTGAGAAAGATTAGGGAAAGTTCGGGTATGATTTATGTCTGGAGAGGAAGGAATAGGTATGAGTTACAAACTATCAATCTATAAAACGTCCTAAAAGAACGTTTAATATAGAGCTTGTAAAAGGGATAGTTAATATCAGTTTTCACTGTGACGGCAACTTGTTTAAACTAGCTGTTAAATTTGTGTTAGATACATGCTCGTACTAAAAATTAAATTTAAGTCCTGCCCTTTTCCAAATGCTAAGAACAAGTGCTTGATTAACATTATGTAAATGCATTCCCATTTTGATCATGACCAAGCAGAAAATGTTCATTAAGATGCAAACACAATATGCTGAGAAAGTGTCAGTCCACTTCTTTTGCAAATTATTCATTAGGAGTCAGGCACTACATTAACACAATTAAATTTCTGCAACAATAAATACACATAGATTGGAAGCTTAATGCAGGATGAAACGACGAGAACACTCACATTTTAAGACCAACTTTAATATACTACTACATAAAGTTTCACGACTGGTGATGGTCTGATTTACATTTTGTGAAACAGTTTATTAGAAAGAATTTTTTGGCTCTTCCCCAGGAGTGCTATTAATTTAGTCAAGTTTGCAAAACATCTGATAAAAACTGTTGGATATTTACTATTTTTAGACAATAAGCAATAAAACTACTACTGCTACAGTTAGCTTGTCTTAGTCTTGTGTCTATACTGCACTGGAAAATAGAAATCAAAACTAGTGAATAAATGTAGATGAAATAAACAGCGTGCTTTTTCATAGTTTTAAATGTGCATTAAAAGTAGAGAAGAAATGCCAGTCACAGAAGAGGTATTTCAGAGTAACAGAAACATTAGTACAGTTTGTTCTTAAGCTTTTTCCTGTCATAATCTTCATAGGTGCATCCAAAGCAGCCATTTACCATGTCTCATGAATCTACACACACGCTTTCAAGAGCAGCTCCACGATGATGGCATTAAGCTTTCACGTTTGTCGGAGCCTCGTATTGACTGAAGGCACCGAACCAGCTCCCTTCCCACTCCTCCCTTCAGCTGCCCTCCCGATTCCGCAGCTGGGACAGGAGTCAGAGGGAATGCACCTGGCAAGAAATTTATTCCCTGCAAACTTAATTCCCATCTCAGTTTCTGATAGCTTATGACACTTGATTGCCCAACTCATTTCCTAAAAATTTCTCTCCAGATCTACAATGATTTCTTTTTGCCCTTCTTTGGAGCGCCACAAAGGGCTGGAATGAAATGCAGCTGCTTTTTCCTCCATAGAATCTGCTTTGGTTTCTTCTCCTTCACTTCTGGTGAGAGGGAAACAATCCAGCACAGCATAATTAGCAAACTTAGAAATGAGTGCAACTATATATTAAATAAGTATTGGCCTCAAAGGTTAAATTTCTAGCAAGAAGAATGTTTTTAATGTTGAACAGGGACTGTTTCACAGAAGTAGTGAGAAAGAATAACAACCAATGCCAGGAAATTTTCATTTCATTTATCTATAGTTACTTGCTTCCAAGCTGGTAAACTCCTAAAATGAAGAATTTTCTGTATAAAAGATTTTTTTTTTAAAGTGGAGAGGAAAAAAAAAGGAAATATTTCTAAAAAGAATTTAACTGGTATACAATGGTCCTTTAATTTGACCGTTGTGTCCAGAGCGTTTTAGTGTAAGGTACTGCTTTCCTGTACCCTCAGAATTTCTGGAAGGACCATGACAGCCACATCTGCCAGGAATTCTGCATGCCTCCAGAATTTATGGATTTAATCTCCCAAAACCCTTTTGAGATAGGAAGATGTTTCCTTCCATTTTCTAAACAAAGAATCGTTGCACAAAGAAGTCAATTATGTGCGCAACCAACAGAATTTTATGCTAGACTGCATAAATCCCTGAGCTCAGACTTTAATCATGGTATCAGTTTGACTTGTCATAGTTCTCTGTAGCCCTGACTGACCCATAAGAGCTGCCGATATTTCAAGAAGGGCCTCCTGAAATACCATTCAAGTTAGTTTCTCAGGAGAAAAACCTCAGTTGTATAACAGAATGCACACTGTATTTTCTACTTCTTCCCCAGAAGTATATTCTCAAATAGCTAGACAGGACTGATTTCACTGCAGTATCACCTTACGCCCTATTTTGCTACTAATGCAGCTCTCTAATATGCATAAAATTAGATGTTTGGGTACTTGACACTGAAGCAGCTCGATTAAAAGGACACATTGTGCTAGGTCTTAATCTTGCATACTGCAGACAATCAAAATAGCAATGAAGCTGAGACTCGGTGCAGATAATTCAATTATGTTATTACATGAAATGCGGTATCTTATCAAACTCAGTTAAGTCACTGATGTCCTTTGAAGATGACAATAGACACCATACAACTATCAGGAAAAAAAATAAATCCATCATCAAAAGTTTACCTTTCCCTACTCATTTCTCTGGTGTGCTTCATATTAGACCAGATGATATACCTGAGGAAAAAAACAGGTGGGCAAGTGTTCAGTCCCTGAAGCATCAGGTCTGACAAGAAGCAACACTGCCCAAACCAATTACACTTTTATAGTTAAACTTAGCTATACTAATTAGGTACCTTGAGACAAAAAGGAAGCTGGCTTTCAAAGAGATTATTAGCATGGGAGCAAGTTGCTAGCACCCGCAGAAAGACAATGATTGTCACATACCTGTTAGTGAATGGCTAAGCAGGAGAAAAAAAATACAATAAATCAGTGTCTCTGTCAAGTACAAGGTTTATGGTATTCAACTGGATTTTAAGCTTTAGTTACCAGACTTATCTTACCTAGACATCTTGTAGTTTTCCCTGAGAATAAAGCCCAAAACATCAGTGATATGGTATCACATTGCAATTGGATGTTCATGTACCAACTATTTGGGAATTCATCATGGTATTTTAGTTTCATCAAGATGGATTCCACGTGGACAAACAGAATATCAGATTAAACAAAACACAGAGTTGTGACTGTACATACACAAAATTCGTGTACTTTGATGTACTTCTCTGAGTGACCCTTGAGACTTGCAAGCTTTACACGTATTGCTCTAACAAGGTCTGGTACCATCTGATGTTTGTTGCTCTCTATCAGTAATGATTTAGTAGAGTTGTCAAGCTGTTTGAAAGTTAGGTGAAGGAAGTTCTGGCAGATTTATTCAAGATGCATGTTTCCCCTCCCCATACAAGAAGTAATTTTTAATCTTTTTTTTAAAGAGATTATTAATAGGGAGTATGTGACTATAAGGTATGTATATACGTAAAAAGGGCTTCTTTCTCCCTGATAGTAAATTTGTACACAATATTTATTTACATTGTTAAAAGAGTGAGCTTTATTTCCCTAAAACAAAGTCTTTGTTAAAAGAAAGTCAAGCCAAAACTGCAAAAGGAGAATATCAGATGCATTAGCCTCCAAAAAAGATGCAGTGGTCCATAAGAACCTGGCTATATTCCTCAGCTTGTTTTGTGGATGAGGTCACTTTATAGCAGTAGGTTTGCAGGCCTTCATAAACATCTCACTTTTAGCTCATTACTGCTTTGTCTTTCCATTTTGATACTCGATGCTAAAACTGATCTTAAAAGACTTCAGTCACTTTTTTTGTTCTTCTGGAGGTGAAAACAATTCTTTGTAACTTGCAGTTTCCATGACCAATATTACCTGTCTGTTCTATCACATACATGTGATTTTTTTCTTGGAGGCATTGTGTAGACTCATATTCTAAACACTAAGCATGAGACTCATTTAAATAAAAATTGTATACCATTGTATGTTCACCTTTCACAGAATTAAAAACCTGAATTAAACATTTTAATTAAAAAAAATAAAACAAATCTAATACTGACCACAGTTTATCATGAATCAGTAGGTTTAATTTGCTGGCTAGAATAAGAAACCATTAATCCATAAACTAGTCTACTCAGTGAAAAATATAATTAATCGTTAACTAATCAGTTTTAGAAAATGAAATCATAGAAGTCTAAGGTTCTGGAAATGCATGCCGTCTCTCATACCACATATTTAATCATTCAGGATACCCCAAAGTCTAGTGACATAATTTGGGAAGATAACTCACTGCACCTGTTCACAGACTCCACGCTGGCTTCAATGCCTGAAGAGCTGGATAGCTCTTACTGCTCTGTAGAACCATTACTGCTCTAACTTGATCATCTAAATTAGTGGTTGAAGTCATATGCCCCAAAGTGATTTTTTTCCCCTAATATCCTGCTGTTTAGAGGAATGTAGAAGCATACAACAGCTTTCCAGACTTCCAGGTTTTCCTACAATCCTGTTAAGAAATTTACAAATAGTAATCAATAGTCCCAGAGCAGACCCAATCAATGAGATCAAGAACTATAATCTATCTAACTGAGAATTAAGTTACCTATAACTGGCAGTCTGCACATAATTACCCATTTGTTGTTAAAACAAATGCAACCTTGCTGTAATGGCTGCCATCAAACAGCATACTGCCTCTGTCTACGCTAATCGACCCCAGTTGACTTCTAAATATTATACAGACATTAATGTTCTTTTATTAGGGATTTGATGGCATTTATATTGCACAATACCAACAAACCAGCACAAAAAAAACAGAGTTGGAAGTACTGCTATAAACTGTACAGAATTTTTCTGGCAGCAAGCAGCAGCAGAGCTGGTAATGTCAATGTAAAAACCAAGCCTTAATTCACCACTATTCTCATGAGAAAATACTGTTACGACTAGTTTGCTGTACATTTTAAAGTAATGGAAGGTACCTCAAGAAAAACAGCAAGCATTTTAGTGCAGCTCTGTTGATGCACTGAAGAGCCTGTCAATGTATTCTGAAATTTCATTACAATTTATAGTAAAACAGGTCTCTCTTCACATCTCATGTTGTCCAAGAAAGATAGCAAATTAATTTAACTTTAAATTCTTAATAGAGTTTTGGATTATAAGTGTTGTATATAGTGTTATAAGATGTACAAAATATGATCTGAATGTTCTTATTTATCTCTTCTTCCCAGACATGAATGGAAACAAGGGTAAATATTTCAATATTTCCGTTTATACTCTAATACATTTTTAAAAGTTTTTTTTTTTTTTTAATTTTTCCTGGGCAAATCAACAGTGAATGTGTCAGCAGAAAAAGCTGACATTATAACTCTTAAATGGAAAGGAATTCTAGGTTATAAAGTCAGAGGAAAAAAAAAAAGAAAGTTGCGATAGGAGGCAGGGGTAATAGGCTACTCACATATCTGCAGCAAATATCCAGAATATCTGTTTCATAAGCATGTTCAAACCCAAGCACTTAGTCACTGCCCAAGCAGCTCCCTATCAGAGATCTCCTGTTCACCATTTAAATAAAACAGTATCTATAACCGTAAATTATAGTTCTCTCTTCCTTATTTTCTGTTACCTTTTTTTTTTTTCCAGAGATAACTTCAATGATTTTTCAATAGTTTTGTTGTTGTTGTTGTTCCCTTCTGTCATATTGGTTTGTTTCACTTTTGTTTGTTTTAAACCAGCAGACAAATCTCCAATATATGTATTTCAGATGTTCCTGTGTTACAAGACAGGGTAGGAGTTCGCTCAAGATATTTTCCTTGGAGATCAATCCTTAGCAATAGGTCACTAATAGAACTGCTAATAGAACTATAATAAAAATACTTGAGCTAATGTGGCTGCAAATACAAGACAACGGTAGTCCAGCTAGACTAGAACTAGGGTGTCCAATGTTATGTTAGCTACCAGTATTGCAGCCCACAGGACTGCACAGGATTTGTCGCAGGCAGGTAACATTTTCAAGCTACAGCTTTCCTTGTCTAAAAGGACAAATCTGTCCAGAAGATGCTGAGATGACATAGTACTTAAAAATAAATAAATAAAAATAAAAATACTTCTCAGAGCTCTTAAGCAGTACAGGCATGTCTTGAAGGAACAATCTGTAAAGTTTGCTTAAGGATTAATTTGTTTCAATCATCTGGTTTCAATGAACTATTTTACTAGGTGTATGAAAAATGTTCTCTTCCAAAAAGAGAAAGAAAATATTGCAAGAAATCTTAAGTCTGCCTAAAACCATTCTACTACGATAAATGAAATCTTACAGAATGAACCAAATCCATAGGTTTTTTGTTTGTTTAAAAAACATGTGTAAAGGTAAAACACATGAAGTAATTCTTGATAAATGGTTTGCTATTTGCAATGAAAATCATGTTAACTTACAGTAACAAAGCAACTTCCCAATGTGAAGAGTAACAACATTTTCATTAAGAGGAGAAAGAAATGAAGACAGAAAAATGATGGTAAATCAGAAGTGAGTAGTGAGTGCAATGCAATAATGTTTTAGGAAAGTCAACAGGTGAACCCAGTTTCAAGAGATCAAGGAATTATGCCAAGACATCATCCTTAACACCCTATGCTAAAAGTATGTGCTGTAAAAAAAATTTATTTCCAGATCAGGCACAGTCCATAAATCTATTAAATCACGAAGCAGATTTATTTAACTGTCCTGTAAAGGAGGAGTATATTCATATGATGTTAAAAACAATCTTCAGCTTATTTAGTTATATCTAAAGGAAATGCAGAGAAATCAACAAAAATCAGCATGTTTCCTCCAAGGGAAGTAGTCTTGAGGTTAAGGACATACCCATTTCTAATTATTAAAGGGGAAGATTTAAAAAAAAAAAAAAAAGCAGTGTCCTATAAATGCAGCATCAGACTATTTCCAGATTTTTTTTATTTTTATTTTTGTAACCAAACGTTGAGGCACATTCTTTGCTATTGTTACACAAAAGCAGATGAAAACAAGCCAAATAACATTTGATTGCAAGTACTGAGGAAAACCCAAGTTGTTTCAGGAAAGCATGCATTAGAACATCGTCAGGATCACTAGCACCATAAATGAATAACAAAATACATTTACTATCCAGATGAACATACAGCACTCAGCAGCACACTTTTACAGGTCAATGGTTTTCTATAGAGCTAGTGCTGAGAAATATTTCTGAAGTACCTTCTCAAATACGCTTGTCTAAGTCTATATGTCCAACTGCACAAGCAAGCTGTCAGGCCATAAATAAAGTAGACTATTTGGCAAGCCATTTATTTATTTCCTCAGACATTGTTTATACTGTTGCATTTCCTTACATACATAACCTGAAATACCTTTACAGATGTAGCACTTTAAAGGGAAGCACTATGCAAAGTATCAACAAGTAAATTGAGTGTTTTCTGCTTTTAATGGATGTCATGGTATTCATAGACATTATGAAGTTTTAAACCCTGATAAAAAGACTGATGTTTGGTTTGAGGGTCTTTTTGGTGAGGGTGGGTATCAAGTGTGCATAAAGAAACCACAAATACCATTTTCAACAGCTGCAAATTCCAGATACAATCCCTATAGTCCTCTATTTTTACTGCTGTCATAACTGAAGCCTTATTTATTGAGAAGTACAGGACTTCAAATATTTTCAGAGGCTTAAAAATAGTATAATTCTAATCATAAGTAACTGCAGGAGACACTACCAGGTGCACAACGCAAAAAAAAAATGCTCAAGCTTGAAAAATGTAAGATGGGATGGACCTCAGTTAGCAAGGATAAAAACATTATTAATCCACACAGGTCAGTCAATATATCAAGCCTTGGAAATTGCAAGATTCAGACTCCAGAAAAACAGGATGGTCTTGATAGAGCAGGATACTACTTGCTCCTACAAATTCTAAGAAATTATCGAAGCTGTTCAGAATTGTCATGATGAGGTGTGTCCAGAACATATAAAGTCAGTCTTCAGGTATATGAAGTGTCAGATACTCAAATACTAAGCAATTGCAAGAGTAAACTTGTAAATAATGCAAAATATACAGCATTAGGCTAGCAAGCCCAATTACAAGCAGTTTCACTTGGAAATGCTGATTAGAGCAAAATGTCAGGCACAAAGCACATGAAGAAAATGTGTGCTATAGTAATCAAGTCTAAAGATGACAAAGATGGATGCCTGCAGTTCTGTTCAAATCCTCAAAGAAAAGCTGCAATCACTTGGCCAGCTGGAAACAAATATATTTTCCTGGCTACCCAGGCTATCCAAAGAACAAGCAGTAAATCTCTTCCAACTCCGACTGCAGTTCACCTTCACAACTGAAGGCCTTATGCCTTTCAAATCAAATTGCATTTACTAATCCAGCTAATTTCTTAAACTACTGCATCTTCTGCCAAAAAGTGTCATTGTCTTCACGGAAACTAAAGCACATGTCAGCTAGCTTTCTGGCTCCCTGACCTTTTTTAGATATTGGGAAGATGAATTTTCAATAAATAGGTGAAGAGCATTAATACAGCATCTCTGCTGACCTCCCAAGCAACAGTTACCATGACAGATGCAGATATCCATGATAATGCACAGAAATGCATGTATACTTTTTCATCTTCTTCCTGCTACCCCTACTGTGAGATCAACTTCCTCATAATTTCCTGTTCTGACCTTCCCTCTCTATCAAAGTATCTATTTCCAGATATGTAAAGGGGGGGAGGGAGCGGCAGGGGCAACATCACACTCTCGCACAGATATTTGAACAATTCCCACATACTCCACTGCTCTCTTCTGTCCTCATGCACCCGATGCCATTTTTGCTACCTGGTGAAAGAAGTCCCTGATTCAGTTTACCTCTATATCGTACAAAGGTATTATACAGAGTTTGGAACAAGCAGTAGCGAGGAGGACTTGGATATGCCTAAGTCAGCATTGCTGCCAAAAATAATGTCTTGGAGATGCACTTCGACATACATCTAGAACATTGAGGAATGAGTAAATAATGTGTCTAGACTGCCTTTCAGAAAAGCAACATTCTTCTCAAGGCTTGTTCGCCTTCAGCATAATATGAAAGCCAACTTACACAATACCTAAAAACAGAACATAACAGTTAAGATGTCTTAAAACAGCTAATAAAAAATGATTTTCCAGTAAGATCTACATTTCAGGTTCCCTGTGACATGATTCAGCATTCAGGGAAAAGCCCTACTGAAAACTAACAACTATTTCATGACAAACATTTTAAAGGGAAAGTAAGCAAATTTAAGTTTTGTATTTCAAGATGCCTGTAGCAGTACTTCCTAAAATTAGAAATTCTAAAACGGTAATATATAGAAAAGGCTATTTTGCAAGCTACATTTACTTCTCCTAATAGAAAAAAAGCTCTGCTCAGTGTTTCAGAAAGGGAGGAGAACCCAATTAGACAGCACATTCACCAGCAATGTGCCCCAGGAGTTTAATTCCTTCTTGAGCTTGGATGTCTTCATGCAAGTGAGACAAACATGCAATCCCTTACTGTCTGAAGATAGCTAATAACTCAGTATCTAGTTCAACATGATAATTCAGCACATGAGTAGTTCCACTCATTTGTACAGGACTAGTCACATTTAAAATGATTTGTTATCATAAATCTTGGGTTTCTGGGACATTCTTTTTCACTTGTTTTGCGGATGCAATTTCTTTTTTCTTAATTCTCATATAATTGAAAGAGTCACACATCTTGTCCGTTAAAAAAGTGTTTTTAACAACTGAAAAGTTTTCTAAGACATCTATATGAATAAACCATATAATATAGAAAACCACCGATTGTAAAAATCAGTACCAGTTTTGTCCATCACTACCAAAGCAGAGATGTTTGGTGTGCTTGTAAAAAAAAAAAAAAAAACCATCAGTTTGCTGTCATAAATATTGCTTATGTAAACAGTAAGGCAAAAATTCACAAGTATGAAACCAAGAAGTGCCATGCGCTTATCTATTCTTAAACCTGCTGACCAGCACCTATTGACTCACTAAAGTTAAAAGCATTCTGAATCACAGAAGAAATCCTACCTAATTAAGGAAATCATCAACTTATATTTCCACAAACCAAACATGCAAGCAAGCACTTCCTATAAGAATTTCTTAGGATTGCTTCCCTTCAATCATAGACTGATGTTGACCCTACAACCTGTCCCTTGCAATTCTTGGCTGCTGACCTCTACCAGCAGTTACTCACTTCCTTTCCTCTGGAAAAAAAAATCATGTTTAAGGATCACGTGAACTCTCCCAGAGACAGCCTCTTCAGGCAAGGTCAGGTGAGCTAGCTCATATCAAAGCAGACCAGGAAGCATGCACATAATCCCTTTTTTTCAGCAAGTGTGAGGGTTGCTGCCGCCCAGCTGGAGGTTGCCACATCTCTAAGCACAGCTAGATCCAGAGGAGGAGCTCTGACCCAGGCCTCAGGCCTCTCCTGAAGTAGCTACATTTGCACCTAAGACTTTTGTTTCACAGTGTAAAAATCCTGGCTGGAAGCCTCAGTAATGATAAAGACAAAAGCCTGAAAGTTTGTCAAAATGCATGAGGGAATCGCTGGTAATGTGTCCTTGCTTAAAGAAGAATACATCTTCTAAGTACATGTGCATTGCTTCTGATTTCTGTAGATTGTATGTATGTAGACACTGCCTTTCTCGGCGCTGAGGGGAAAAAGGGTCCCCTTTTTCTGAATCAGAGCTATAAAGCTGCCTTGTGATTTACTCCATATTCCAGCAGACTTTGTATTCTACTTTTAATTGCAGAGCTGCTCATTGACACCTGCTGACACACACAAAGCCCTGGATATTTACCCTGTGTGGAAACACTGAAAATTTAAAATAGCAAGACAGTTTTAAAGTAAATAGCATCTGGTTAATTTGTGTGCATAAAGTACTTGTGAGGCCCACATACCCATATACTTCCTATTGCTTCATCTCCCCTACATACACATCATTACACCTCACTGAAACAGGAAAACCACCTTCATGACAGCGTTCTGGCTCTTGTCTAGTCGCCCATATCCCCGTTTCAGTAACTGCAACTAGAATATATGCCCTATCCTATACAAACACAACACAAAGTGTCAAACACAATACAGTGTGTATGAATCAACGTTAATAGTGAGAGATACTCCACATGTTGCTTACCATTGAGTCATATCATGGACAATTAAGAAAATTATGCTAAGCTTTAAGCTACACTTATCAAATCTACGTGACAAGTGTCTTTATGTTATACAAACACATCCAACATTTAAGCTATTTTCTTGTATTTATCCTGTATTAACTAGGAAATAGTTTCTCCTCCGTAAACTTCCAGATCTCGAAATTTTTTTTGTGCTCACAAAGACTTGCTATGTTCATTGCTACTGTAAAGGAACATTACAGATTCTGAATAATCAAATGGATATTAACAAAAATAAAGTTTTCCATTAAGGAATTGTTGTCCACGTTATTCCAGTTTGGATCTAGACTGTACAGAACCTACACACTGAAACCAAGAGAAGCTGATCTATCCTACATGAAACCACCTGTGTAACCTGAAAAGGTCATTAGGGAAATACATTCTGAACTCAGCTAAGAAACGTTAAGTTAAAAATACATTTCTGAAGTATGAAAAGCCACCCAAAACTAACTGAACAAATCATAGTAAGCAAGAAACTGTTTCATATTCACACAAACTCCTGTTTACTAAATTGCATCGAGGGAGAAAATATAATCACAGTGAATTGATTATGCAATTATGATATGATTATGTTGCGTTTTCCCTCTTGGTACAATTTAGTAAGTGTATGTTTATGCAAATGTTAAGCAATATTCCACAGGTAATGAAAGTTACACATTTTTATTTATATATCTTTAGCGGAAGTATCGCCAAAAAGCAGGAGTCATGAGTGCACATTTAATGCTTTACTATAGCAGATTATTTCAAATATTTATGATTGTAAGAAGGGATAAACCCTCCAAATCATTATTATCACATGTTAACAAATTTGTGCTTGATTTAAGTGTACAGTATATATATTTTAAAAATCAGAAATTCACAAGTTTGCTGTGAACTCAATAGCCAGAAATGTAACAGCAGAGGAAGACCACAAAAGTGGAGGTGAAAGGATGACTGATATATTTTAAACTGAGAAATTTACAAAATTGTTTTTGTTAGTAAGTCTGTCTGGTCTACAGGCAGACTTACATTCTTCATCTCTGCTTCCAAGCACCCAGGTGTGCAAAGTCCTAAAACATACATACATACATACATATATATATCTTTTTATTTCTATGTCAGGCATTATAGAGTAGTACGAAATATAGCACCAGTCATTTTCAAAAATCTGAAAAGTATATTTCACATTTTCAATTTCTGCTCTTGAAAGAGGGGGGATACTAACCTGGCAAAGAGTTTTCAGGATAACTGCTTTGCACTCTCCGCCTTTCCAAATATTAAATATTTATTCGTTGCTTAGAAGTCTTTTTCCCTGTACTAATTAAAACCACTTTCCAGACTAGTCAGGGAATGTTCAAACACTTCTGAGCCAAAATTGTGATCAATCTTCACGCCTTTCTCCTGTTTATTCTTTAGACAATCCTTATTTAACCTGATACAATGTAATATCAGAGCTATGAAGCATTAGGTTTTATAAAGGAGACCCTAAAAGTCACAGCACAATGTGTTCTTATATAATCCTAGTTTAACACAGAGCAATTAGGTACGATGGTTTAACTAACAGTTTCAGTGTTTGCCCAGAAAGTGGGAAGCTTCATTCAGTATTTTCCCCACAGGATATAAACTCAGATAGGCTCAGCGTATGGCGAAGAAGAAACGTTCAGTTCATGAAAATTATACATTTGTTTACCTGCCAGAAGACAACACATACAACTAGGAGTCCTACCTGCTTTGTAAAAAAAAAAAAAAAAAAAAATTGCATTATTTAGATGGTGATCACCATTAAAAGACAACTCAAAGCGCAAAGTTGATCTTGATTGACCCCCACCCTTATTAGAAAGCTCACAACTTGTCACTGCATTAAATATTTCAGTATTCAACCTTAGCTAAAAGCAGCCCTGGGCTAATATTGCCAAGATCAAATTGCCTTTTAAAGCCAGCACTAAATCATATAGATATTTCAAATTGTCTGTCCCATGCAGACTTCCAAATTCTAAAATACAACTGGCAAGCTTATATCGAATATAGCAGACAACGAAGAAGTCAACTTACTTCTGTACAAAGAATTCTATCTATTAAAAAAGAACAAGGATTGCACGCAGTACTCCAGGTGGGGGGTCACCAGGGTGCAGCAGAACCCAGTAGAGGGGCACCTCTACTCTGCTCCTGCAGGCACTTGCCTCAACCTGCTGGCTACGCTTCTTTTGATGCAGCCCAGGATACCATTGGCTTTCTGGACTGCAAGCACACGTTGCTGGCTCATACGCAGCTTTACACCCACCAGTGCCCCCAAGACCTTCTCCACAGGGCTGCTCTCATTAATTTATTTAAAAAATAAATACTGCTCTCGTTATTTAGAATGAACAAATTACGTCCTCACCAGATCTCTGCTCAGGACTGAAACTTGACAGATGTCACTGAAAGAACTCTTGTAAATTTAAGTTCTACACCATAAAAATAAAACTCTATTCCTACTAGTCAACTACCAAGCACCACCACCCGCTGCACAGTGCGCTGGTCACCCGAACTATGTCAGCACCAGCAACCTGCTGTGTAAGCACCTGCTTAGCTAACCAATCAATATGTTTGCATTACAATTTAATACTATGGAAGAGAAAGCTTTTGTATTTGACTTATTTTTCACACAAGTTTGGAAACCAGGCATCATGCAGTTTTAAACTTCTAATAAGCAGAAATATAGCTCGATTCCTAATGTATTTAGTAACAGCCTGAATGAGGATGTGCAAGGTTTATCAGCCATCCTCAGTTAGATTCTCCCCCGGGAAAAAATCATTCTTTAGGAAATGCCTTCAAGCCACTGTAATTGAACACCGGAACACTGTTGTTTAACAGTTGCATTTCTATCATTAAAATAATAATAATAATAATAATAATAGTAATAATAATAACAACAACAACAGGAGGAGGATATGAAAGCCTTAGAGGTACAAAGGGGAGGGGAATACATAAAGAAAAATTTTGTCAGGAGAGAAAATGTGATATGCCAGAAAAGCACTTTGTTATGAAAGAACTTGGAAAAGGAAAAATGCTGCATGTACAAAGCTTTGGGGATAGAAGATTCAAGCGAATACAGTAACTCAAGCCCATCTGTGCTTTCAGTACTCAAATATAATGCTAACAGTCTTGTCAATGGTAATTACTTGTCTCTCATCAACCCTCCTCACTTGTGAATTAAATTGAGTGAGATAGGATTTGTCTCTTGCTAATGACTATTTAACCATTTTAACAAAGACACTCAAACTCTGTTTAAAGATTACTTTCCAAGGAAAGTTATCAATTACATATGCATTGTTCAAACAGAACAAAAGATCACAAACTACCCTCAAAAGACATTTTGATCTACAAAATGGAGCCTGGAAAACCAGTCATGAAAAGTCCATTTTGAAATCTACCAAAATGTAATACTTTTTTTGCCATTAAATGAAAACAAAGAACAGAAAAAATGATGCTCTTCTAGAGAAGTACTTGCAGAATCAAGACAGATGACAGAGCTTGCACAATCTAAAACCTCTACATTGCTCAGAAAATATGCAATTTTGCTGTGATGTGATCTAATGCTTATAGAAATTGAGGAAAGTCACCTGGACTTGGGGTAAAGAAAAATTGAACTGAAAGTAATACATTCCAGTGTACTGGTTCTGAAAATAGTATTTAAGAATTCTGTTTCAGTGACATCCATGTTCAGGCTGTGATACATCTGTAGTACTTAAGGAACCCGAAAAAAAATGTTTTGTTTTGGTGGCACATTTTCCAAGAATGCTATTTACAAATTCAATTTCAAAACCCAATTCCTGAGTCAAGACTTCGATGAAAAACGTTCAAGTATACTCAGTTATCTCAAGTAATAACTAAAAATTTAACTGCAAAACCATTTGTGAGGAAATACAACGCCATTTATCATAGAATGGCTTGGGTTGGAAGGGACGTTAAAGATCATCAGTTCCAACCCCCCTGCCACAGGCAGGGACACCTCCCACTAGATCAGGTTGCCCTGGGCCCCATCCAACCTGGCCTTGAACACCTCCAGGGATGAGGCATCCACAGCTTCTCCGGGCAATCTGTTCCAGTGCCTCACCACCCTCACAGTGAAGAATTTCTTCCTAATGTCTAATCTAAATCTATCCCGTTTCAGTTTAAAACCACTGCCCCTTGTCCTATCATTATCGAGCCAAGTAAAGAGTCTCTCTCCATCCTTTTTATAAGACTCCTTTATTTCTAAACATGTCTCCCAAAAATCAATGTCACTTAAAAAGCTAACTTAAAATTTCTATTGCAATCTTCATCTATAACATATTAAAGCAAGAGGATGCTTTCACTGGTAACACAAGGCACTGACTTAAGGAGAATGGAGATAATTGGCATTGACTGCAAAGCTTTTCCAAATCATGGAAAACAGGAGAGAATCTGTTGCTAGGCATTTGCTAATATTTTAATGCTTTTCCTGTTATTTATTAATAGGACTTCATTTATGAATTCATTTTGCGAATTTCTGACTAGAGAATCTAACCAGACACTTCACATGCCCACGCTCTGACTGCGAAGCCTTTCTCTGCCCTCACTCCCTAATCCCTCAAATAAGTAGTTAGTGATAAAATTGCCTGAAGGTATTTGAGCTTTCCACCGAGCACCCAATCCAAAGCCCAGCACACATGGACCATGCTGTTCCTTCAGCCAAGAGACTCTGCTCCTGGTCTTGCCTAGAGTTCAGCCCACAAGCCAAGCAGTTCCAAAGCTCCTTCTACTGTCTCTACCACGGAGCACTCCCTTTGGCAGACGTGATGGTCAGGCACGTGTGGCAGAGAATCACTTAAACCAAGACAGCAAAATCCATCTGGGACTACAAGTCAGAGCCCTTTTTTGAAGGAGAGGCACCAGATTTCTAACCACATAGCTTCCATCTACTATGCTACGTTGATTGCCGATCACCACCAGCTCAGCTCTCATGTGGATTTCTAACAGTTGGAAAGGCTAACTCATATCACCAGGGAATTACATTTTCTTCAATTAGTATTTCAGAAATATGATGATTAAACTCTATTACTGCCACTGTGATATGTTAATATGGAGGATCGAGAGCAGCAAAGAAGGAATAATTCTGTTATTATACAGGCTGTCCTAGAAGAAAAGGTTTGAACTCCAAAAAAATCCAAATAATGTCAACCAGTTACAGCAATGGGGTTACTGAAAGTTCAATTACATTTTAAGAGTTTTCATGAATTAAAAAATGTTACTTCTTAACTGGGAAAAAAAGACATACTGTTTATTATTATTATTATTATTTTCTCCTATTTTTTAGTAATAAAAAATTTTTTAGTTCTTTTGTTCACGAAAAGATTAGTAATTACCCACTTTATAATTGTAAATGAAAGATGTTTAGATGAGACTGGAGACTAGCCAAAAAAAGACTTGAAACATTTGCATCAGTTGAGTAAAATAAAGCTTCTCTGCTGGGTAGCCTGCATGAAGGAAAATGACTTCCAGATGGATTTGGTTAATCCACCCTTGATTTATCTCTATGTCGGGGTACTCAAAAAAGCATAAACAGTAAATCTTAACAAATTTCTGTTCCAGTATCAGTCTAAAATCCAAATTAAGCTGGACTTAAGTGCAATAAATACACTGTTACAACCCTAGAGTTACATGGAACTGGCCATACTTAGGATATTGGTTCATTTGCTTTGCTATCTTGACTGACCCTGGCTAAGACTTACTTTTCCTATTTTGTGAAGACATGAACAACTAGCATCAGTTCAGAGGGAAGAAAAATTAAATTTCCTTGACTTAAGTATAGTGCCACTGTAAAAGTTCAGATTAGCAAAACCTGCAGATCAAAGCCCTCATCATCCCACATCCCCAAAACTGAAGATAGAAATGCTCTTATTTTCCATTTAAACCTCCTCTTTGCCAACGTGGCATTACTTCTTAGTTTGGTGTTCCAATCTGTAACACGTCATGCATATCAATTAGATATCATAAAACACTCTACTACCATCAGTGTGTTTTGTAGGCAGTAGCTGGGAACAAGTGACAAGTGGATACAAACATAAATAGCACCTCCCTGGGATCTATATGTGGACCCTAAACCATCCTGGGAATCAGGTTCCCAGACTCTGAACTTTAGTTGTGCACGGATGCTGTCTTTATGAAAAGAACTCTTTGGCTCAGCTACAGTTGCCATGGAAACAGAACTTTGATTTTTAGATCTTTGGTATATGTGATATTTCAGCCGTATGTTGTGCGCATTGAAGTTCTGTACATATTCCTCCTCTTTAAAACCAAGAGAATTAAGAGAAAGAGTGATTCCAACATTCAGGTAAATGTACGCAATATACTTCTTAACATGGAGAAACACCCTTGCAATCCAGAGTAATAAACAATTTAAGATACTATGAGCATTCTTGATCGTCATTTCTGTTTTTCTCTCTCCCCCCCTTACAGTTCCATATGCAATGAAATTGCATTTGAAAAATTAAGTCTCTATTTTCCCGATAATGCCTATGAGATGGGCTAACGCTTGCTTCTTAATATAGCAAACTGCTTGTCCATTACTACGACATTAACATCAGAGAGGTTCCAACAGTGATGACACAAGGAGTACAGCTGGGCAGAGGACAGGCTCTCAGATCGTCCGGCCGGTCTGTGTGTACGCAGCCCTCTCCCAGCTGGGGACAGCCCGGCACTTCACAGCACCTTGGTAGGCACAGCAGGTCTGTTCTTGGACCGAAAGCATTCTGGTGCTACAGGAAACATCATATACACATCCTCTTCTAAAAATACCCCCAATATCCAGTGACATGCAAGATTGAGCTATGGTCTTAATTCCAGAAAAGCAAAAAGCAAAGACACCAAAATAGCTACCTTTTAAGCTGCTTAGCTTTAAAATAAATAAATAAATAAATAAATAAAATAGTACAACTACTCACATACTTGGCAAAACAACCAAGATTACCCACATATCCACATTTTCAGTTTAAAAAAATGAACAGAACTATTAGAGCTGCTCTACTCCTTCATCACCCAGAAAATCTGGACAGCCAACGAGAGGGACAAAGAGCACCCACACTTGTGCCACTCAGGGTGCTTAATATAAAGTCCCAAACTCAGTTCGAGCAAAGAGCATTGTAACGGTATTTCTTCATAAAACAAAGATTGCTTTTTAACAAGTTGACAATCATTTTCTCTGCTACCGTCAAACTCTTCACTTCAGCAGCCAGCAACATAAATACCTGACCAATAGTTCTAAAGGTTTCCATCCAAAGAATTAATAATTAATTTCGAATAAGTGAGAATCAGGTGAATACTAATGGTCAGTATGGGTAAGACCTACTGCAACAGTTGATCTGAAAAACTACTGCAGGTAGCTCACAGCTTCCTAGATTAAACACAAATCCCACTGTCACAATGTATATATTTGAACGCTAAAGAGATGCCCTTGTTTTACTTTCTGCATTTTCATTGAAGAGGCTCTTTCCAATTAAAACTACATAAATAAACCAGACCCAGAGGACTTTGGTCTTTTGAACGCCAATGCTATTAGAAAGCACTCAGCATACTCCTAAATGAAGGCTTTTTCACTCTAGATTTTTTCCTCCCCACTCCTGGGGATAAGTAAGCAAATGGATCAATCAATGGTGAAGAAAAAGACAAGACAGCAAGTTACTTTGCCATGGGAACAAGCCTTAAAATTCAAAATAGATCACTTTCTCCTATTTAAATATAAATGCAGTGTAAAGCAGCTGCTACAATGAATGACATGTTCTCAATGTAGAACTACTACCACAAGGGTTTCCAACCTCTAACGTGTGACAATATCAGCTACAGAACAGAAATACGAGCTTCAAACCACTGTATCCCAGCTTAAGCACAACACAAACAGAAATCAGAACACAGGCATGAAATAAACTGTTGCTCTCCTCTCAAAACGAGGTGATGAAATTTCAAATATCTAAGGCAGTCAAACAGCAGGAGTATTACTTGTCAATTACGAAATCCAAAAAGCCTAACTGCTTACTCAAAGAAAGCCAGGGAAAACACATTTCCTTAAGGAAATGCAAGCAAAAAAAATACCTGAGAGATAAAAGTTTAAGTAAGCTTCTTTCTCTTTCACTGTACTATTAGAAGAATAAAGACGACAGACATCATCTTAAGATTTGTTATTTATTCCACCAACACACTCAGAATGTATTCCATCATTCATTCTCAAATGTGCTCAATAACGCTTCATACAGTTCTAACATGAAAATCCATGCAGTGTTTCAAATAATTACTAAATCCACACACATTTGAACACTCTCCAAGTGCTAGTTGGACATTCAAAATTAAGATATGTTTTCTCCTGCTTCGCTTTTTATAAAGAAATCCTAGCGGATCTCCAAGTATCATATGGACAACCCAAAAGCAGCGCAGTTGCACAACTATGGCTCCACGCAAGCTCAACTACACTGGTTTTGGACTGGAACCAGAAACTCCACACCACATATATTCACAGTATTTGATAGATGGCAGATGATAGATTTTCCTACCAGTAAAATAGATCGGTAAATGCTGCAATTATCACCACTTCAAAGGAGTTTGGAGGAAGTTTAAGCTATACTTCTGTTTCCATACTTTAAAACCATATTTCGATTTACAGACTAAGTCACTAGTATCTAGCAAATAAATTGAAACCGAGTATATGTTGGCATTTTTAGTTTGGAGATAATGTGACAAATTCTCAGTTTCCAATTTCATATAATGCTACTGTTATCAGAGGTCTATCTGCTACCCGATTTCAGTAAAAATTGAAAAATGCAGAAGCACGGCTCCTGGCTGGCACAAGCACCACCTCAGTCAGATGGCAGCTGCGCAACGCCGCCAGTCAGCCACAGACCCAAACGCACCCACGGATGGGCCGAGAGGGCAGAGCCGGGGAAAAGCAACGCAGCACGTGGCAGGAAGGAGGCTGCATCTGCAACGCCGCTCAGTATTTATGGTCGGCATTCTGAAGTGGCTGGTGAGAAACTAGAGAGGGTGCACAAGGACCACAAAAACGATTCAGAAAGCTACCTTACAATGAGAGGCTTAGGGAATTCCATGTGTGGAGTTTTTCAGAGAGCCTAAGAAGCAAGATGATTATAGGATATAAGTACTTCCACAGGGAAAAATACCGCAGAGTGGGGAGGATAGGAGTACAGAGAATCGTTAAGACAGAGAACAGCAAAAAGATCCAATAGCTGTAATGTGAAACCAACCACAGACAAATTTAATGATAAAAAAATAAAAAGATGAGGCCTTATTTTGAAGTAGTGAAAGGCTCCAAAGGTCATTCAAAAAGGAGCAAAGGAAATGCTCCATTTCTTGAGGATATATTTTCAAATCAAGATTGGATTCCTCCTGGAATAAACGGATTAGCAAGACTTTAGTTAGGTACCACTTGTAATTTAAGTGACTGATGACAGACAGAGGGTCAGTCTAAGCAAGTCTTTAGCTGTCTCCTGAAGAGAAAACTATGAATCCATACAACGCTGAAGAATTGGTAGGCGTGTCCTTTCCATGAAAAGGATGAATGGGATGCTGAAAGGGACACGTGGTATCTAAGGGAAGTGGCCTGGCGCATACATCACTTCATGGGCCTCACTGGTTCAGTCTAAGGCTCCAACTAGCCCAGTGCCCTGTCTCTGACAAAGGCCAATGGCTTTCTGGAAAGGACAAAAACAGGTCAAGGTCATAACTTCCTGACGTATTTACCAGCATCCACCTACTTTCAACTTTATAGATTAATGAAGTCTTAGGTTAACAATTTTTCCACCGCTAGTTTGTCTAATTTTTATAATCATTCTATGCTGTGGCATTGTGTCCTACAGACCACCACTTCTGAAGCTATCAACCAATAGGTTATTTTTGATCATTTTTTACGCTTGTAGACTAAGCATCCCTTGCTCACTTTTTCCATACCAGTCATAATTTTACAGACTTCTACATTTCATTTCCTAACATGTTTTTCCAAGTCTGATGAGCCTTGATCTACTTAATCATTCCTTATATGGGAGATGCTCTGTTCCTTTGATTATCCCCAGCATTCATATATCTTTTTCCAACTCTGCTAAACCTTTTCCAAGATGAAGGGCAAGAGAGGACAACATGGAAGAACTGTTGTATCCAATGGCAGAAGTCATTCTCATTTGGTTCATTTGTTTTAAATAGTTTCCAGCATTCTACATGCATTTTTGAGCACTGCAGAGCATTGTTCTAATGTTTTCACAGAGCTACCTTCTGTAACTCCAAGACCTCCTTCCTCAGCAATCACAGCTAATTTGGAATCTAACATATGTAAATTCGGGACTGTTTGTCTCCAGCTACATCGAGATACAACAAAATTAAGCTGTAACAATCACCCAGTCACCTAGTATTGAGAGATTCTTCCCCTGAATACTTACTATTGCCAACAAACTGTCATTTCACTAAGCACAATAAGCTCTAAAACAAACAGAAGAGTGCCTATCACAAGTTCAAACCATGAATTAATACTACTTTAAATAAGTTAAGTACCAATTCTAATCCCAGTCCTCAAAAGATTCAGATTTTTTTCCTAACTAGTTAAGAGGACAGCAAGTTTAAAAATATCACAAATCTCATTCTTCACTACCATTCAGCCCTCAAAAGCATGAGAAGATGCAGCAATCAAATGCAAAGGAGACACCTGCAGAGATCACATCATGTGCTCTTCTTAAAAGCCCACACAAGCCCCAATGCCCAGTGACTTTAACTTCCCTGTTCCAAAATACATTAAAGCAGTTTCCAAGAGATAATTTTGTGTGTTTCGTTTTTAAAAAGATTTCTTCAGAATTTAAGTTTAAAGACACATATGCATATACACAAATAAAATGCAAAAGCATTCCCTGTGTACTACTCTGTCCGGTGTGACTGTATCAGAAACTTAAGAAATCTAATTGCAGAAGAACACTCCAGACTAATCAATGTTACTAAGTGTCTACTTCTCACAAGACTCCAAACCACCCCAGACTTAAACTAACCCTGCCCTGTGGCTTTAAAGACAGGCAGGACAAGCGGATTTTTTACTGTCAAAATTTTAGCTTCAAAACCTTCTGCTATTTAATATGCAAAGTAAGTTTACTTGACTACATGCATACTCTGCAGTCAAACAACACTGAGACTGTACAGTTCCAGTTAGCTCAGAGGTAACACTGTCCTCCCTAAGTGAAGGTGGTGCAAAAACGTACAATAACAATTTCTCCTGTGATGAACAAGAGAACAGCACAATGGCAATAGCAAAAGGGAGGGGGAGGAAGAGCAAATTCACTGC
Organism: Anseranas semipalmata; assembly: GCA_013399115.1. Taxonomy (NCBI): domain Eukaryota; kingdom Metazoa; phylum Chordata; class Aves; order Anseriformes; family Anseranatidae; genus Anseranas; species Anseranas semipalmata. Next base: position 365,798 of record VXAA01001622.1, read on the forward strand.
CTAGCTCCTATCTCACTTCAGTAAATCTGTGCCTAACATGTCTTTACATTCTGTGCAACAATGCATCTGCTTTGTGTTTTATGTTCCCTTGATAACACCACTTTCTGCAAGAGTTTATATTACACCAGAGTACATCATTATGAATTTGTTTCGTTTCCAACCATTTGTGACATTAACAACCAACTGGTTTTCCTGTGCATTGGATAAGATAACACATTTTGGACACCTAAAGTTTTCAAAGCCTTAAACCATCTGTTTTATAACTTTTAAAACTTAAACCATTTTCCTGGTTTAAATTTCACTATTCTAGGATTTATAAACTATGGTTTATGCAGACATTTCTACAGTTAAATTATTTGTTAACTCAATGTTAAATTTATATTGTGTCATTTCCAAAAACAGAAAAATCTGTTCAGAGGCTGTAAATTTAACAGGCTGTTTAAATTACTTAGACCTGAGTTCCTATTCCTCCCTAAAGCCAAGCTTGCACCAACTCAGACAACCTTTTGTCTATCCTCACCCCACAGATTGTTATCTTAAAAGGAAAAAAAGTGATTATACTATTGTAGATACAGTGCTGTAGCTTTGAATGGCTAGGCTAAATTAGGTTAAGATATTTGTTACTCAAACTTGTGTAACTTGTCTTTAGATCCGCTGACAGATTATGAACATGTTGCCATGTTCTGAAGCAACAGGCTTATGACAGTGGAGAAAAGCAATATGTGATGCTTGAAAGCACCTGAAATTCTACTCCCATGTAGCAAAAAATGTCTGTTTATTCTGACTTTCTATACTTCCTTTGCTTCCAGTACCAGCCTTAAAAAAAAAAAAATCACCTCAAGCCTTTGTGTATGCTTTCTTACCAAAAAACTATTTTTCCTTTTTTGAGGGGGGGGGGGAAGCTCTCAAGAACAGTAAGTCATACTTCTTTTAAACTTACCACATATTTAGAGTAACAGCAAGGTCTTGTAAAAACAGCTAACATAATTATCATGAGGAATAATTAATATGCAGAAGCTTTTAAATTCATCATCTGGCAAAGGGGTATACGAGAAAAGGAGAAATTTTGTCCTTTTTTCTGGGGGAGATAATTAGTGATAAATACAAGAAAACTTGAGAAAACTAAAGTTGTACTAACAAGAGGCATGTTGATTAGTTGGCCTGTGATAAATGGAACATCAGGAGAAAAAGGAAACAGAAATCTGTATTCACGTAGGGGTTACTCAACATCTCCTCTCTCCCATTACTCTATTCTGGAGCAAGTTGGTGGTATGCTTCCAAGAAGCATGACTAAGGAATCACAGCTGCAGAGAGGTCTGCTAGCCATCCACACAGAAGCCAGTGGAGTTTTCTATTTCCAGCATCTCATAAGGGATTTTTAGAAGTCCCTCACTGACTGTTGCACAAATTCCAGTAACAGAAATACTGCAGCAAGTTTTCCACTTAAACAGTAGGGCCATATATTGTCATTAGAGAAGGAACACTTAAAATATGACCAATTTCAGCTCTGTGGTTTCAGATCAATATAGCAAGTCTTCAAGGAAGGAATAAGACTCCTTGAAAGACGACATTTCATCTTTGCAGACAGGGGAAAAAAATAAAAAAATCGATACGAGAGGTTGCTTTTCCAGAATGTTATGAAATGTTATCATCTTACGAGCAATTTTACACGTCTTTTCTGTTACCAGCATCATTTACAGTATGCTGTTCTGCTTAGCTGATTGTATTTAACTTACTGCTGAGTAAGTGGTACTCGAGCTGCGCACAGGAAGAAACCATGGAAGTGTCAAAGCAGGTTAAATTCTTCAAATAGCCAGTGAGCTCACAAGACTGACAGACTGCTGCTTATTTAAGGAATAGAGTAATAAGCATAACACATTTTTCATAGACATGTTCAACATAGGAAAGTCTTTAATAGCATAATTTTATTATGAGGTACTGTGCAGAAATTATACACTGTCCCTGAAACAGTCATCTGTCTTGTGAATATACGTTTTGTCCTTTGAAACATTAGTTTAACAAGCTTAATTCTAATTAATCTGAAAAGTATATAACTAACTCTATAAAGGTGTTATTTCAATGCCTACTGAATATAGTTTTAAATAATTAACAGTTCACATCTACTAACGACTAAAAATATTTTGGGAAATCATTTAACCCCAACTATAAAGATTCTCTCAGCGCTAAGATGGGTGCAGCACTCCATGTGAAGAAACTGCGTTATATTTTGTGTGATGTACAAAGGAACAAAGAGTACAGAAAGACCCATCTGCCTCTCTGAAAGTCTGAAAAGTTTATTCAAGGTAGCAGGTCCTCCCAACATCCCACAAAGCCTGTGTATTACCACATACAAACAGGCTGGACAACAGTTAAGATAATTCTCTAAATGGAAGAGTGTTTCCCTGTTTTAGAGGGGAAGAGATTGAAGTACAAAAGGATGGAAAAAGAACTTCAACCATCCTATTAACACCATGTAATTTCACCAAATCATACATTAAAATTACAAGTTTCCAAACAAAGACCAAATATCCAACAGATCACGCATTAAACATATCCATTTTACTTTATAGCATGAAGTCTACAAAAAATATAAAGAACAGAAACAGTTACAAGTCTGTCTAGCAAGGTACATGATGCCTTTCACAATGACAAACTGACATTAGGTACATGTACAGAAAAGGAGAGCAACAGACGACAAAACTTATTTATGTGGCTCTGTCTGAAATTTCAGACATTTTGTAGTAACTTCAGCCATCATCGCATCATGAACAGATTGATGTTTAAATCTGTTATAAATGTAGCACTTCAGAAACATGCAGGTGAGCTGTGGAACAAATACCCAGGCAGAAACATGCTTTGAGAACCCAAGTTTGTATCTTCAAAGGAGGCTGCAGTGGGCTGAGTAAGCATCCTGGCTCGTTCAAACCTAACTCAGGTAGCTTTAGCAGGGCAAGGGAGACTGAGCAGTTCTGTGTCAACTGACACAAGGATACCAGTATGGTTTTCCATCCACAGCAGTATTTCTTAAATCTGTACGAAGAAATACCAAGTTTAGACTTGAGTACAAATATAAACAGTGGGGTTTTCTGTACATATACAAGTTTATAATGTCACATGCCTAAAATATATCTATAAAAGAGACAGATCAAGAAAAATCGACTGTGTTGTTTCTGTACTATTTTTTAAAAATCACTTTCCACCTGAAATATGAAGACTTTTTCATGTTTCTTTCCCCCATATAAACCAATCAGGCATATCCCTGGGACTCCAAAGATACAGGGAGCAGAGGCAGGAGTTTTACAGAACATTTCTGTGCTCAATGACCATTAGTGGCCCACACCATTGGTACCAACCTTCTCCCATCCCATCATCTCCTGCAGTGCTATGAACCAGCACAAGACACTACAGCACCTGTTTCTAGTAGGGACTCTTTAAAAGATGTGGGAAAACTACTTTCCCCAACAGACTGTTTTATTTGACTGCTGCTCCATGTTACAAGGCTGCACTTTATAGTCTGTAAAAGTTGTTCTGTTCAGTCAGTTGTTCACAAATTAACCTGTAAAATGGCAAAAGGCCCAATAAAAAGTGTTCTTCATTCTCGCTTCATAGCCAAGGTTCACAGAGCATAAAAAGGGAAAATCTCCACACAGAACACAAACAAGGAAAGCCACATGCGCTTCACTGATCCACTGGCTAGACCACACAAGGCAAAAGATCTTAAATGTGATTAGAAAATGCCACTCCAGCAGATGGCACTAGTAAATTTCTTCTTGGATGTTCACTCAAAAAAGTAGTTACTTCTCTGCCAAAACAAAGGTTAGCTCTTTCACAACCAATTACGAAAGACAGCGTCACCGCACAGTGTTATTCCAACTACTATAAAATAAAAAATAATATTCAAGACTGCCACCCAAATTATCAATCTGTGAGCCTACCACAAAGTTCTCAAGCACCAGTTACAGCCAAATTTTCTAGTCAAAGCTATCACATTTATAATGTGATTATTTAGATCAGACTGTATCTTTTATTTGGAAAAAAAAAAAAGAAAAAGAAAAGAATCCAAATATAACTAATTTTTACATTCACAAAACCAGTACTGCTGTCAAGGCAGCAGAGCACAATAAAACAATTGCACTAAAATGTGTAAATATTGCAGCAAGCCCAGCCACAACTTGGCAAAGTGCGAGTTGTTATTTGTTTTCTAAAGGAAGTGTTAGAGGAACAAATAAGCACAACCAACCAAGAACACTTTTGGCAACTAATTAATATGCTCTTTGACATATATGCAAAGAGGTCTTGAATGGCACACCTCCAGAAAAGCTTTGTCTTTGGTAATAATTTAAGTGCCATATTTTTCAAGGATGTTGGAATATTTTTAGCTAATTTTCACCTTGCATTTAGGTGAAACAGGAAGCTGCAGTAAGCTTAAGAAAATAATTAGCCTCAAATCACCAAGTTCTGTCTGCCTACAAATGGCCTAAAACAAGGATTCTTTGCTCTCACACAAAACAAAACAATCAAAACCTGTGTGAGGGTCTCCTAGGAACAAGACCAGGACACAAGACAACCCATCTGGACACACTATGGCCCCATATTCAATCCTGAATAGCATGCAGTTGTTTAAAATCTTGTCACCACAAAATGCCCTACATTAAATACAGCAGAAAAATTACAAAGGGTGCTACTGAAGTTACAAGACAACAGCAAGTTTAGTCAAGTTTGAAATCACTGCATGTCCAGTCCTTAACCATTGCACTGTTTTGAGTTCCTCAAATACCTTGTAGCAAAGGTTTTGAACAACTCAAAAAGAACAATCCATTTTTATGGTTTTATGTTTGTACTGGGTTAACCCTTATCAGTTGTAAAAGCTTTAAACTGCCTGGTAGTTCTGCCTGGTATGTATTTGTGGCATCTAGACATTTTTCTATAGAGAAGCCAAATACTCTTGTCTGTTCAGCACACTATCTAATTGTGGAATCTGATATAGCAAAGGTTGAGGGATTAACGGAATTTGCAGCGAGTCTGTAGATTATGGGGATCCATCGAGGGCAGAGAACTCGTCCAAATCAGTTCCTGGATATCTGAGAGGATTTCCAGATAGGTTCTCTCCCCATGCAATCTCTCCCGAGTACAATCTCATGTTTACGTTCACATGCACATACTGTTTATCTATTAAGTAAAACAGATGTAGGAACAACTACTGTATTCCACTTTCCTGCTGCTATATGTATACTTAACAGACTGTTACCTACCAAGTCAGAGATTTAGTAGGCTTTTTTCCCCACACTTAAAAATATATGATGTAAGTTGTATTTTTATTCCCACAATTTCAAGATGATGTAACAATGAGAGGAAGCCAGTCTAAAAAAGTTTATCCTCTGTTTTCCAACATTCATTCTTTATAACTGAGATTGCAATATCATTTAACATTTAAAACCTTTTGCCATTATCTCCAGCAGAACAAATATTTTGTACTTAAATTTTATAGCACCAGCTTAAGAAATATGTTTACTACATCCTATTACTTACCACAAAACAGTACGTGCTTTTAAATGCAACACTGACAAAAGCTTCCATTGGTCAAAGAGTGCATATATTTAAAACTTTCACATAATCGTGTCTAATGCCTCTGGAAAATAAAGACATTGTCATTCAGTTTCTAAGGGCTTCCCCTTTTCCTGTGGCTTAGCATGAGAAAATAATGAAAAACTATCATCATTCCTCCTTCACACTTTTTTTCTTTACTGTTGATAAATTATTCACTTACCAAGTATTTCTTTTTCCCAACTCTTATCTTAAGAACACCTTGCACCTGCATGACACAGTCACACAAATAGGCACATAAAAACCACAGAAACAACGCTTTGGATTGTTCCAGTGACCACAGATGTTTACAAAAATGCTCCCACAAACATGTTAGCAAGGCCATGTTTTCATGTATGGTTTGGAAGGCACACACAGGAAAACCAGAAGAGGATACCTATAAACATTTTACTATTTGATTTATCATTTCTTTTTGTTAAACCATTACCCCAGTTTTATGTTGGTTTTTCACATCAGAAAGGACAGGAGGATTTAACAGTATTGTAGAGGGCACTGTCAGAGGAATCAGAAACAAGTACAGTTTCTAACTGCTAAGCTAGACGAAAGCCAGTCTTGAAAATAAGCATATTACCCAACACTGCGTGCCTCTTTGCTGGGATCAGACAGGCTGTGGATAGCTTGCACTTGCAAAAGTTGCACTGATGCTCACATACACAACCTTTCTACTACTGCTCATTTCCCCTCTTCGAAAGTTCATCTTTAACATTCTCCAAGTCTGACCACATGCTTACAAGACAAATTTGCCCCCAGGCCAAATGCATTTACCATGCCTCAAGAATAACTAAGAAGCCTTACAAACATCCTCTACCATTTTGCTCTGGGTTGGATGATGGGGTTGTTGTCCTTTCCTGTCCAGAAGCAAACATATGCCATCTCTTCAGCTGCTGCAGCTCAAAGTCCAAAGCATTGCATTAAACTGAAATCAAGAGGGCTTGAAGTTCATGCTCCGTGCTCTGGTGTCTGCTGGCTGAGGAGCCGGGCTTGCTGCTGTTCCCCTGGCTGGCAGCGGGGCCATATTCTCCCACGAGAGTGCTGGGAACAACATCTGAAGCTCCCGCTGCTAACTTTGACAGCTCATCTGCCAGATCTCCAAACATCCTGCCAAGAGCTGCGACTTCTCAAGTCCTCTTATGCATCCCCATGACTGACAGCGATTTTGCTTCACCAACCGCTCCAGAATATCTCCTCAAAATTCAAAACTTTGGAATGAAAATTGTTCCAACTGAATTCCATGGAAGAGTTTTTAACCCTAACTACTTTGACCACTGAATAGTTTCAAAGATAAAAATTCAAGTGTATACTAGAAATGACAAGTTACGAACACTGCAAGATTTAAATGTATGCTTAGACAGGTTTTTCTGGTCATTCAGCCTTTACTTTTGGCTCTGAAAGCACATTTGTGAAGCTGTTCGTGTTTGCAAGTAGAATAAATACTACTAGCCTACAAGAAAGAAGAACTAGCATTCTGGTGCTTCATAGCAGTAAATACCTGGACTGCTGCATACACAAACACACGAAGTCCTGACTTAGAAGTATGAATCAAGCAGTGTGTCAGAATTCTGAATTTTCTTTTTTTTTTTTTTGAACGGCCTGATCAAGCAAAAACATGAAGTACACTCCTGCTGAAGATAACTTTAAACCTCATATAGGTCCTATTAAAAAACAGGAGATGCTGAAAGTTTTAGCTTCGCTCACACTAACAGCAGTTGCACAAGTGGCATGTTAGTATGAACAACTTAGAGGTAAAAGTGAGGGAACCCCAGAAGTACATAGAAAATAAAACTTCTTTTAATAGAAGTAGGAAGGTAGTCAAAACATAAAACATTCCGATCCTACTAAATGAACATACTCCCAAAAATTATTTTGTAGGAAAGACCATTCTCCAAAGAGCAAATATATATTTACTCTTGAAATGCTATTTTTGTAAATGGAATGAAGTTAAAAATATTCAGTCCAATTCTACTTCACACACTTTGAAGTAATCAAATTGGACAGCAAGATCTAATCGCTACCTCATAAGACAGCAAACTATTTTTTAGGCACTTAATCTTCAAAAGATTGCCTTGTTGGCAGCATCAAAGGTAATACAAAATAGTTAATTTATCTGAAAACCTATTAAAACCAGACTAAATTATTTTCAAATAAGAAGGAAGGCCTTTGTAATTTTCCCCTTAAACTAAGTGAAAAAAATAAGCGGGGCAAACTACAACCACAAGATGTTGAATATTCCCAAGGACACTCACTCCTTGATTAAGGAAACCATTTCAGTGCCATGGTCATCTCAACACAGTTCATACGATAGTGTATCAAGAATAGTATGCAATTATAGCTGTCTTGCCAAGAAAATACCTTTTAAGAGCACACACTGTTGAAGGCTTACTGACAAATCAGATTCTGAAAAATCTGGGCTGCAAAGTTGTCAATGGGAGTGCAATTGAAATATGATTCTATCTATGAAACACTTAATTCAATGCTTGGATAAAAAAAAAATCTGATATTACAACTTTGTTTCTAAAAACACAAATATTTGTGTACCATTAAAAAAAACTAATCTTCACAGAGTGATCATATACTTATGATCAAGAATCTTTCTAAAAATATAACAGTGTTTTGGCCAACAGACAAGGTGCAGTATTTTTGTCATTATGCTTCAGCATGGGAATAAAACTCTATGAGTTACTACTTTTACCAAATACAAAAGAAGGATGTGACTGGCCTCAGCTTTTGTAAAAATTAATCCTTGTTTTCTGAAGGAATCAAAATCTTGAAATCAGATCTTGCAAAAAGTTATTTTCTGCTCCTCAATTTAAATCTGTTATTCAAACACTAAAGGAGTCAAAATCCTAGACTGCTTTTGTTTTGTTCTAGAGACACAATTTGGTCTATGTAATACATCAGAATAAGATTCTGTCATTTTCACATCATACGTTGACTTCATTTCATTTTACTCTGAATTTGTAAATCCTTCTCAGAATTATGTGAATTCTTTGGCCCTGATCATAATTAATTCCCATATAATACAATCAATTGCTGGTTAATGTTTTGTATATTAAAACACATAGCAAATAGCATGTGTTGCAAAAACAGACTTCCATTGCAAAATCTCCTCCAAAGCCCCCACAGAATCAATGTAAAGAAACACAAATATTTTAAAGAAAAAAAAAACAGATATGCTATTTTTGCAATCTTTCTGAATATGTTCAACAACAGCACATCCAGAAAAGATGATAATAGAAATACTGAAAAGGCAAAGATACCCAGGTAAAAGGTTCAGGGAAAAAAAAATAAAAAAGCAATTAAATTAGCTGGATTTCCCTGTCCACTTTCCAGAAGCTCAGAGGAGCAAGCATCACCTCTGTTCAGTTGTTCATACCTCCAAGTTTCTTCATGCTCTCAACAGCCTTTTTGCACCTTTTTCAAAGTGAAATAGTACTCTCTTTCAATCTGTTGTCTTCAAAAGATTAGTCCTATAGTATATACTACATTATATATATGTTATATACTACAACATAGGAAGATATAAACACAGAGGCTGAGAAATATATATCTATATATGTATTTATTGTAATTACGTATTATAAATATATATATATCCCTTACTCTCACTTGTGTATGTTATATACATATATATATCCACATATATATAAAATAGGAAAATAAAATAAGATCTTTTGAGAAAAAATACTACAGAAGTGGGAAAGATATGCATTTTAATTTAAGGAACCTAAGATCCCATCCCCACACTCTTTACAGTTTTACAGCAATTATGCACAAGGTTTGCATAAACACTTCAAAATCATCAAAAGCTGTTTTATCAAAACAGCACTTAAGTTTTACATATGTTTCAACACAAATTAGTATTCAGAATTAAACAGCAAGTTGACAAAAAACTGGATGTCAGCTGTCTGTCATTTTAAACTCCAACCAGATATAGAGAATGGACTTAAAGGAAGGCAGATAAAGACTGGGCCAAAGTGATAGATAGCTTCTTTGCAACTACTTTTTGTAATTTAATTATCTTATTAATTCTCTGACTGCCCTAGACTCCTTGCTACTCACAATGAATTTCATCACTACCAGAAAGCTTGAATAATAATTATTATAGCAGTAATGTTACTGGAGCCACAATGACACAGGGATATTGCGAAGGACCACAATAACACACCAAATACTAGAAACAATAAAAAAGACACGCAGATGTAGTTTGGCTTCCTGCAGACACATTTGCAAACTATACCACTATGGTAAAAACATGCTTTTTAACTTACAACCATGAGAAGATAAAGCATAGCAACTAATTCATTCCTGGGGAACACACAGATACTGAATACGAAGCCAGACTCTGACACTCAAGGGCAGAACCTGCAATGACACTGATGTCACGATAGCATGTTCCTGTCACAGAAACACGCATGTATGTCCCACCTGAATGCTTCAACAAGTATTGAGAACTTATACCTTTAGCGAAGTGCCTGGGCACACCAACTACAATCTGCACTAGCAGTATTTGCAACACAGGCAACTACTGTCAGGAATGCCAAACGGAGGGACTGCAGTTCTCCGAAACTCACAACGCCAAGTGGAGAGGAGTCAGGGGCTGACGAGAGAACTGAGTGACCCAGTTCCAGGAGGGAGGAGGTTGGCTTCTCTCCCCTCAGAGACTGAGGTTTCTCTCAATGCCGCCTTTCTCAAGATTCTGTGCTGCAGCTTCACAGTGCCGCCAGTCCTAGGTTAAATCCAACAGACTTGACTGGCTTGAGCACCACGCAGAGCTAAGGGTTTGGAAGAGATACTGCCTGCCCGCCATCTAGATAGCCACCAGGACAGATTGCAGTTAGGAGCCTGTACATATTTACGAAAGGTTGCAGTCACCTGGCAGATCTCAGATGCCTCTCTTAACACTAACTCCTTTCACTAAGACTTATCTTGTATTGCTGGTTGAAAAAATAATGCAAATACACACAGCAGTTCAGCTGTTTTTCCTACATGGCTCTTTCATCATGCTTGCTAGGTTAGTATTTAAATATATGAACAGATAAATAGCACCACATTTCAAACAAAGCACCACTATTTTAATACTGCTTTGACAAGGTTTAAATACACTTCAGATAAATGACAACTATAGATTGCGTGCAATTCCATAAAAAGGCTGTATTTTGACCCAATTAAATACTCCATATGCAAAAGCCATTTATTTCCTAAAGAGGAGCAAGAACTTGGGGGAAGACAGTCATTATTAGAACACAAGATAAGTCTGGACAGAATAACTCTAACAACGAGTGGTGACTCATGGCTGCCAGTCAGTAGATATGGAAATGACTTGTTCATGAACATCTCAAACATCCCTAACTTCAACAGCCAGGGGCAATACAAAGCTGTGTAAAAAAAAAATCCATCTACAAATATGTCACTTTTCTGAATTAAGGAAGGAAAAAATCCTAAGACTTATTTCACTTCAGACGTACACGATAAACTGGAGAGGACTGTTTAACCTGTTATGCTAATTCCAAAGTTTAAGTAGTTTAACAGGAGCTGTTTGGGTGCGTTTTTTTTTTTTTTTAATATACATTCATGCATATTTGTGTGTGTATGTGTGTGTGTGTGCATATATACATATTATATAAAACACATGTACAGTTAGTTTTAATTTAGTGAAGGATTTGGGGGTCTCTGGTTTTGTCTGGGTTTTGCTTTGTTTTAAGCCAGTTCATTTAGTGAATCTCCAGTCAGAACTAAAAAGAATAAGACGGTTCCTCCCAGTCATGACATTACAAGGGCACATTGCAGACATGAAAATTTTAGCTACTTCCTCCACAATCAGAAGTAGAAAATGGACAAGAAAAACAAAGGAAGCATTGACATAGCATTATACCATAATCTCATTGTTTTAGTTGCATTATCATAGAGTAAATACAGCCATTAAAAATGACTTTTTCTGATTTCCAGTAGTTGCTACCACTTTTACATTTACAGTGCCAAGCACATTGCTGAAACCAGCTAGGTATTTCAAACAACCCAAACTCCCTTCCTACATAGGTAGTCAATTACATGGAAGAGCAGGACTTAAAATCTTTTAAAGACTTTCTCTTGAGTTTCCTAGCCTTGAACTAATTCCCTGCTTCATAGCTACCATTACCGAATCTGTAATACTGCATTAACTCACAAAGAGCATGGTACCTGAATTTCTTTGGCTGTCCGATGAGCCTTTTCTATCCTAGGCAGCTGACTGTAGTCATAGCTCTTATCCAGGATTTCCATTGAAGCTGGTATTTCAGGTCTTTTTGCTCTTCTACGACTTCATACATTAAAAAATAACATACATAGACATGCACTGGCCCAAATCTGACCTTTTCCAACGGAAAATCTAGAAAGAGGCAGTGCCTTATCTGGTGATTACCTCATCCCCTGCAGTACGTGGCAGGAGGGACTGGAGTTGTGCACTTTATCTGGTTTCTCAGGTCCATTTTATTTCTCAGAACTGCCCTCAAAATATCTTCAACAAAAATATCTCCTTGTCAGACAGCAGATGCTGTTGTGAAGAATTATTAGAAGCAAAGGCACAGCTCTCGCCACATCACTAACTCTCAAACCTTTTTCACTAAAAGCATGAGGCCTGCAAACTAGGTGTAACAATATTAAAGTTTCTCACGTGCAGCTCTACAGAAAAGGAGAAAGAAAAAAAACAACTGTGCCTCTGTTTTATTTTCACTGCCGGAAACAGAGATATTGGAGCGCCAGCAGAAAGGGGTGAGATCAAGCCTCAAAGCCTATTAGCAAGTCTGAACTGTCTTGGTATGTGCTTAAGAACATGCACTGTTCTGTATTAGTCAGAATTCAGACATTTACCAATTTCACAGAAAAAGGAATGGCAGCAGCTGCAACACTTATTCCCAATAAAATAAATAAATATAAATTTGCAAACAGATAATAAACAAAGTAAATATAACATTTATACAACTGTTCTACTACACACTTTTCAATGAGATGTACAAGCATAGTATGGGAACAGTTTAAAATTTATTCTGAAAGTGTCTGGAATGAAAATGGGAATGGTGAGGGGGAACAGTAAGGAGGAACTAAATGAAAAAGCACGAGGACACTGGCAAGGCAAAGCACAAGAATGTTTCACTGCCTGGAGAAAGCAGCATTAAAATTCTTATTTCTGGAAACACGTTATACAAGAAAACAGCTTCTGAAAGAGTGCCTCAGGCTACTCAGAAGAAAATAATAACTATTGGGCAACAGAGCTATATTTAAAAGAAATGCTAGTAAATTATTTGCATAGCTGTGTGTAGCCAGAACTACCGACAATCATAAACAACTTTTATAAGTGAGGTTCAAGTATAAATAATACACTAAGAAAGCAGGCATGCTATATTATGAGGGATAATTTACAAAATTTTCCAGGTGATTTTCCAAACACACACAACTGGCAAGGCTACTGACAGCAGAGTTTTTCCAAATGAAGTCAAAAAAAAGCCTATTATTTCAACATCCCAAAACAGTACATGCTCTTATATTTCTAGAAAGCATAAGATTTAATTGCTGAGAAGTTAAATCATTTAACTGCAAAGGAACAATGGTTCCTTACGTACCTGCACAGCACTTACAACACTACCCCAGCAGAGCCACAGGTGCTAGGTAACAGATCAAAGAAAAAAAATAATGCAACCTGGCAACCAACTAATCACCAATTACATTTATTTCCCTTGGCTTAGGGAAAGAGCCTTAGCCTTTCAAATTATTCGTGCACTTTCAAAAAACAAGAAATTAAGAATTTCCTCCAAATGACAGACTTTGATATACTGAAGTCAAGGTGTTAAGTTAACAGATATGATGAGTCTGAAGTTTGCTTTGCACTTAGCAGAAGAAATACTCTCACTCTACAGCTGACCAGTGTTTCAACATGGTCTGAAGGAATAATCTGAACCAGTAATTGAAGCGCTTCTAGTATTTGCCACTGTAGAATACAGCGCATTTAACAGAAGAACTAGAACCCGTACCAACCTCCCTCTTCTATTCCTTCTCCCTTCTGCCACACCACAGGCTTTTGGGGAGGGGAGGGAAGAGATGGCTGGATTACTCCCAGCTGGATCAGTTTTATGATCCAACTCACCATGAACATGGGAGATGGCCTGGCATGTGTTTGATGCTAGGTCAGTTTAAACCAGAGGTCCAGCTGCCTCCACCAGGCTTCCAAAAACCAAAGGGTATGGTTACACAACATTTCAGTTCCAAGAACGATAGTGCAATCCTCAACATTTGCCTTTCACGTGCAATATTCTCTGTTAGGGCTGCGCATTCTTATAGATAATGGGCAAGTCCATACACCAGGCTCAAATAAAAACACTGAAGTTGTGACTGGCACACAGGGATGGTTTAGTCTGTAGCAGCTGCCAATTAGCTGCCCTTAATGTGTAAACTTGAAAATAAAATGAAAGATTGACAGCTGTACGTACAAATCTCACCCAAAAAGTACTTGAGATAGGGTTGTGGCAGGGCTGTGTTTGTGATCTCACCACTGCAGACTATTTGTAAAGAGCTTAAGAAGTCCAGAAGCTGCAGAGGGGTTACAATGGATATTTTTATTTTCTTTATTTTTGAATTAGATAGTTATCTTTTCATGTGATGAAGAAACCCATGGGTTTTACAAATACATTTTTAAACATTATCAGGATCACAATTTTATTAGAGAGAAAAATGCAACATAAGCATCTGTGATGCATTTGCTTTTATCTCCTAAACTTCTCAACGTGACTGAATTTTACCTATATAAAGGAATCGCACTCACAGGAAGAAAGAAGTTCCCTTTCTTTCTTCCCCAGAAACATACTCCAATTTCATGTTACACTGATACTTTAAGATACTTTAAGATCTTGAACAGAAATCGACTCCCCACACCAACTGTTCAGTACAGAACTAGGAGATACCCATTTGTGAAGAAACTGGATAAAACTCTATCAGAAAGTATGACTGAATACTATTAGAACTGCCAATACAATTGCAGAATTACTTTATTTGCTATCAAATCTGAAGTCATTCTGTTTTCCCAGTCATAGCCTAATCTTACAATTACTTTCCAGGATGACAGTTTATCATCTGACATATCAATGCAAACGTACAGCACAGTTCAAAAGCCAGTACCCAAGCCATATGCAATGCGACTTCCCACACGAGGAGCCCACTGACGCACAACTGAAAGACCAGAACCGCTCTGTTACCACCGTAGCATCAATGCTTCTTCACACCCACACAGCCGCTCTTCAGGAGCGCAGGGAGAAAGACTGGAATACAAGTCCATTAGGCCCGCTAACTAGCTGGACTCAGTGAAAACCATTCTCCGTATTACAGCTCTGTGGCAAAACAAACACAGTCAAGTAATTTCTGCAGTGAAACATTTACATATTTGGTGTACGTTTTATGACTAGCAAATGTTAAAGGGGAGACATTCAGACAGCTAGAAGCTTTTTAACAAAGCATATGCTCAAGTTAAAAAACAGAGCCCGAGTTCAAAGCTGTTGCAGAAAACCCTTTTTCCCCTCCTTAGACAGGTTTTGGAGAATCACTAGTAAGCTGCTCACAAAGCAAAACTTTCCTTCATACTTTTAATAGACTTTACGATAGTTTTCCCATCTCCTCACAAAATAAAATCAGCAGAACACAATAATTAAATGCTTGTACCAGCTTGAGCTGTGTATTTTAATCCTCTAAATATGTAACTTACTCGCATCCACTGCATATATATTAAGGAAGAAGAGGAAGTCTCTCCAGGAAAATTCCTTATTCTCAGATTATATTATGTTAATCCTTTCAATGCCAGGAGCTGGATTTTCCTAAAGTAGCATACATTGCCAGTAATGGAGGCACTGAACTCACTGGCACCAACCAGTTTAAAACAGATGGATACAAAATACCACAGAGCACTAACACCTGCTTGAAATTGTTTTCCAATTTCTTTCACCATCCTCTTCAAATTTTTGATTACAATTATTGAGATTATGCCTCAGTGACAGTTCCTATGCAATTTCAGTTGAAACATATGCAGAGCAAGAACATCCTGTAACTCAAGCAGTCAACCACTGCCGCTCGCAGGGTTCCTTCCAGTCCCTGATACCCAATTCAGGGAGAGTAGGATGGGAAAGGAATGCTGAGAAGTAAAATCCCAATGGCATTCCTTCGATCTGACATTTAGTTGTGCTGATTCTGGCTCTATCGGGAGCTCAGTGTTAAACTTCCCACGTCACTCAAAGCCCACTTCTAGTTTTAACTCCAATAGAAACATTACGTGTGCGCTTTTCTTCCTGCAAACTTGAAGCGTTTGTAGTCTAAGTACCTTAGCAGAGTCGAATGATAGGAGAAAAACCAGCAGTGTTTGTAAACCAGCCCCTCCCCGCACTAGTACGCACCAGGAGTCTCACAGCGCTGTTTCCAGCTCCGAGGCACCCCAAACCAGGCTCAACACGGCATTTTTTCACGTCCACGAGGCCCTCAAGTACTGCGAAAGGTACGCAAGTTCTGCAGCCTTACGCAGGCAGACGAAGCGAAGCGTTACTTACCAGGCGGGCATTACCCTACAAGGTATTTCTAAGGCAGGAAGAGCAAAAGAAATCTCGCACGAGAGCTCCCAGGTTCCTCGTCGCCCTGTCTAACACAGCCCAGCGACCGCGCTCAGCGAGCGGCGGCAGGCAGCGCCGTGCAGCCGCCGCGGGGCGGCCCGGGGCTGTGCTCGCCCTCCGCTCCGCTCCGCTCCGCGCTCCCCGTGCCTCGCACC